>PVHP010013866.1:0-39490 GCA_004024765.1 Zapus hudsonius | reverse complement strand
CTTGAGTAACTGTGATTGCTCTGCAGGCACTAAAATTCTGTAAGTCAGCAATGGACTCAAGTGCCGGCAATTGCATGCCGGAGCCTGTTTCCTATGCAAGTCTCTCACTCGATTCAATTATAGGTTCACTGTATTATCCAGCTCTCATGTAAGAGGTAATTTCTTTGTCTCCTTTGTCTGAGCCCTTTTGTCTAACTGAAAAGATTTATTCTATATTACTTATTTAATTAGTTGGTGTCAATGAGAACCGAAGGCTGTGCTATTGATTTTGTCTTAATAAAAGACTGAGTTATAATTGGCCTTTGTCATTCATAATATTTCTTAATTCTTGTCTAGCAAATTGGATAGAAGAGAGATATCAATGTACTCTGAAAGTCAGGGGATTCCTGAATTTTGTCTATTTTTTTTTAAATATACTTAACTGGGTGACCCTTCTCTGGGCTCATTTTTTTTTTTTTTGTTATCTATACAAGATTGCTGTAGCTGGAGCAAGACAGGTCTATGATGCTAATTAGATATCTAATAGGCTACTGGCTCCATATTTTGTCTTTTATAGTATTTGTAAGTAAAATATCTAATGGCACGACTTGTTTTTGCATTTTTCTCACTCTCTGATAATCACCTTGGCTTCCTGGAGCCTGACCCCCAAACCAAAGCCATGTTGTTTAGTCAAAGCTTTCTGTGTCTATGTGCCGATTATCATCATTTGCTGGACAAAGCTTTGGAATGGAAAGCATGAAAGACGTAGAATCTCAATGACATGAATTTTAAAAATGACTTCATATTTTGCTTTTGTGTTGGTTGCAGGCAGGTTAGGGTTGTGTTCCTTGGCCTCTTTAATCCTGAATCACACCCCTCCTCATACCTGAGAAAAGACAGCCGACCAAGAAATCTTACATACTTTCCACCTCTTACTCATGAAATCCATAGGTGTTCGCTCTTTCTTATGATTTTTCCAGGTTTCAAACTGTTTTATATCTATATGCTGAGTAAAATCACAACAGATCACATAACAGGCAGACGGGGAAACTGGATTAAATTTATTTGGATTGTACCTCATCGATGGAAAAAAAATGTGTTCCATTGATATAGAAAAGTTCTAGATAATGGGCTGGAAATAATGTCTCTTCCATAACCCATTTTCTCTTGAAAACAATTGAAAATGATTAAATTTTGACAAAAACAAGATTGTTCTGATATGCTAAAATGTTTAATCCTTGGTGCTTTATATAACACAACATTTTAAAATTAAATATGAGCTTTACTGAATGAACCAGATGCATGTCAGTCACATTCCCCTCTTCCTTGCTCCCATTCCCCCAGTAGCCTCCTCAGTGGGGTTATTGGTGGTGATATTGGATTATGAATGCATTAGTCAGCCGTGGAGGGAGGGAGGGAAAATGACACAGCATACACCTTACCACCGTTTGGCCCTTGTAATCTTTCTAGCCCCTCCTCCGAAATGTTCTCTGAGCCTTCTCAGTTAGGTCTACATTAGTGTTGAACTTTCTGCAATGTCTGGATTTATTTTTGGATGTTTTGAGTGTCCTTAATATCTATCTCCATCCTCCTGGAGTTGGTTGTCAGGTTCACCATGACAACTATGATAGTGTTTAAATCTCTATATCCTTTGTAATGTCCTCTGGGCCATGGCAGACATGCTAGAGGTGTCTTGCATAGTGCTTGGTAGTGGGCTATCATTTCTGGCAATATTAATGGATCTTGGTTTTCCCTAGTTTTAGCTCCTATTTATATTAAAAATACCCTCCAACCAAGAGTGAGGGCAACATGGATCAGCATAGATTATTCTTTCTTGGCCAAAGGTACGAAGAGCTTCTCTTTTGAGTTTATGACCATTGTATCCATAGGATGCTGTCATGGTTTGATCCAGGTGTCCCCCACAAACAAATGAATGTGTTCTGATAGATCGATCCTCAGCTGATGGCAATTCAGGAATTAGAACCTCACTAGAACTGTGTTGTTGGGGCGGGCTTATGGGAGTTATAAGCCAGCTTCCCCTTGCCAGTGTTTGGCACACCTTCCTGCCGCTGTTTGCAGTGCTGTGTCAGAGGTGATGTCCAGCCCTCCGCTCATGCCATCGTTTTCCCTGCCAGAATGGAGTCTCCCCTTGAGTCTGTAAGCCTAATAAACCCATTCCTCTACAAGCCACTTTTGTTTGTGTTTTTTTTCTGCACAGCAACTAGAAAGCTGACTGCAACAGTTTTGGTACCAGGAGTGGGGTCATCAGTTGCTGCTGAAACCCTGATCTTGTGGCTTTGGTTTTCTGGAAGTGATCTACAGGAGGACTGTGGAAGGATTTGAACTCTCAGCCTAAGAGATGCCTCGCAGTGTTGTGAGTACAGCGTGATGAACCATTCTGTTCAGAGTTGGAAGACCTGAATGTAATGAGAACTATGGACTGTGAGGTTTGGCTTATGAGGGGGAGAAAGAACCTTATCAGGACTGTGCCAGAAGCAGTTTGTGTGAAAGGCTTGCTGTGTTCTGTCTGCCTGTGTCCTGGGAACCAGTGCAGGGTTGTTTTACGTAAAGATGGACTGGTGTGAGCAGATGGAGATGGCACAGAAAGAAGATCTTTGGGTTGAAACTGCTGCCCGTTCACCTGCATTGTTTGAGAGATTACAGCCATTGAGATTGGGCCAGCTGGTCTGCATTAGAACAAAAGGAAAAATGCAACTAGAAAGCTGACTGCAACAGATGCTGAGGTGGTTCTCACTAGCAGGTATGGGTTTCCTTCCACTGAGCTACTGATTACCCACATGGGTTGTGTGCCTCTCTTGCATAGGTGTTGCTACGTTAAAGTAGGAGACCACTGAGGTAGAAAATGTATGGGGAAAGAATTCTCAAAGATGAGGCAAAGAATATTTTCCTGCTTTGTTCTAGATTAATAATTTTTAAATTATCCCATTTTATTAAATTGAATAAGAAACATTTTGTTGGTGGTGTAGTCCTCTGCCTAGAAACCCCACTGTAAATGTGGAAACAGAACTTTCTTCTTCATGGCTTTTATTTTAAACCAAAGCTATTTCCAACTTCAGTGAAGATGACAAACATCTATTCATTTCCTCAAGCTCTACATTGAACAACGATTTTTTTCCTGCATGCCTCTACATTGAGCTGGTATCCAATTACATTTTATTATTTCCTACAATGGTTATTTATCTTAAGCAATTTAGTCTCATTTTTGCCTCTGTTAATGTGTGCCTTTCTCCAAGAGTTTGATGAAATAGGATGAAAGTCTGTGAAACATAAAGATAAATTTCTAGGAGTGAAAAAATAAAGCAAAAAGCAGGATTGATAACTAGGGAAGAGAAATGGTCAGTTTAGCTAACAAACCAAGAATGTAAGAAAACACATTTACTCTTTTTCTTCATTAGGCATTTGTAAAGTATCTGTATTAAACAATCTCCTGCATTTACTGGTGGTGTGTGACAAAAAATTCTGCACAATATTTTACTTTCCATAATTATCCATTTTTATCCTGACAGCCATCTACTAAAAAAAATAATAAACAATGCAACTTGTTTCTCCTACAGTTGTCTGAATTTAGTTAAATTAAAAATAAAGCAATATTTACATTAATTTCAGAAGATACAGATCTGAATCGATCAGAGGCAGTGTTTTAATCAGAAAGTGATTAAATTCAGTGGATATATATATATATATATATATATATATATATATATATATATATATATATATATATATATAATGTGTCTAGTATGTAAAAGATTTTTTTTAATAATGAGTCCTCCTATAGACTTTGTTCTGAAATCTCTCTGAATCAAGTTCTAACAGTACTATAAGCTATGCTTGTTAGAAATGCTACTTTTACAGCTCAAAGGGATTATTTTTTAAGGAGTAGATATGCTAGACTTTTCCAAGACTCATTTTCCATAATTATTGAGTTGATAAATTTTATGTGTCCTATGAACGATGATGTCTACTGATAATGTTTACTGACCCATGCACAGATCCCAAATCACAACAAACTGCAGAAATTCAATTACAAGGTCCAGATGCCATATATTGCATATGTAAACTGTTCCAGCAAGGGAGATTGCATATTAATAATATCATCTATGTGAGTTATCTCAGCAGCCTACCAACTATTTCACACACACACCCACACAACAAACACATTTATTGGGAAAGGGAAAGGTATTCAGAAAGTAACTCCTGCAAAGTTATCTTAACTTCTTCATTAACCTCTGCTTGTACCACTGTTATGCTGTTTTACATCATTTATTAAAAGCTCTCCAAATTTAATCTTATCATTCTAACTTGATTAATAGTTATCAATGATTATTAATATTCCCTTTATCCCTTCTTCTCCCTCCCTCTTCCCTTTTCCCTTCTCTCCATTTCTGTCTTTCTCTCTCTCATTCTCTCATACTTTATCTTATATCTTTCTTTTTTTGATATTTTCTCAATCTAGATTAAAAGTGCATATGGAATTGATACTGACTTTAAATTTATATAATGATAGGAATTTAGGCAGCTCAAGTATATTGTAATATGATTATTTTCATTTATGCAATGAAATTTTTGATAGATGTGCATATGTATGGTTGATGTATGTATGTGTTAATATCGATGTTAATTCTGTGTGTGTTTTGTGTGTGTGTGTGTGTGTGTGTGTGTGTGTGTGTGTGTGTGTGCAGCTGTGTGCACCTGGCCAGAATTTGACCTTTGGGGTTTTCCTCAATAACTTTCCACTGGAGAGCCCTGAGTGTGATTCCCTAGTGCCCATGTAAAGCTAGATGTGCAAGGTGGCACATGAATCTGGTGTTCCATTACAGTGACTGGAAGACCTGGTGCAACCATTCTCTCTGTTTGTCTATTTTCTATTTCATTACTTGCAAACAAATAATCATTATATATATATATATATATATATATATATATATATATATATATATATATATATATATATATATATATATATATATATATATAAATCACCAGCAAAAAATTCTGTAAGAACAGAATTATGGGATCTTTATATTTTTATGTATAAATATAATGTGTTAATAACTGAATGGATAAGCATAGATAATAGATGTGATACCTCAGAGTAGACAAATTAATATAACAATTAAAGAAAATTCTAATGAATTGTTAAAATTATAAGATTCATTCAGAACTTAAATTCAAATAGCATCATCAAGCAACAACACAAAGCTGTAATTAAATAGGGGACAGTTTAACAAAAGCATCCCACTTTGCAGAATGCTGGGTTTCCAAGGGTTCATGAAAATTAACTTTCTCTGCATGAATAGGACATTCCTTAGCTCCCCAAACAGAATGATATTTCCATGACCAGTATGCTTTATCAATAACTTAATACACCCATGCTTAAGAGTTAGCATCAAGTCCTTCCCATCTGGTACTCATCCAAACTGAGCATATAGCTCTTCCCAAACCATTTCAACAGGTGTCACAATTTTATCTTATTTTATTTTCCTCCCCTAACTGTGTGTCAGTTCCTCAGAAACTGCTTTCATATGTCTGCATTCCTTTAAATATGTGGAAGTCTGTCTTATTTCCTTCTTTGTTCACCGAATTGATTGTCTGAAAATATAGTCACTCTAATTAATATCACCTGAGCTGACACTGGAAGCATGAGAGAAATTAATAGGGACATTACAGAACAATTCATCATAATATTTTGAAATGTCATCAGTTGTACCAGTTTTATAAATGCCTTTGGTCACCTGAAAGCAGGTGGTAATAGGCTTTGTCATTTAAGAGGCTCACCTGAGTGATAACTGAAAAGGAGAGGAAATTAGTTCTGATATAGGATCCAAACCCAGTTAAGAATTTTACCTCATGCATAAAGCATCACTTTGTCTCAATCAGCTGCTACTCTCTGCTTTGCACAGTGAATTTCCTTCTTTCAATTACTTTCCCAAGGAGCTTTCTATTTTCGCACACAATATTGATTCCCATAAACAAAAATTCATGAAAGTACATCCTAAGTGCGCATGAAACTTCAAACTTAAGATTTTTGAGCATGCACTATTAATTTTGTCTGACTTTGAGGAAACATTTCAATTGACTAACATTAACATACTTTTAAAGGAGTCAAGATTAAGTTATCATGAAAATAAATGTGGCCATAAGCATGTATGCATTTTCAGTTTCTTTTGTTAAGTCATGAGAACCAGACATTTGACAAACTTTTGGAGAATCTTGTAAATGAGCATTTTACATTGGAATTGTAGCATGTTGAAAGCATAGACTAATATTAATGTACAAAAATTGTCCCCTCTATATCTAAGGGCTTAGCAAACACAAATACCACCAGCTGCCAATTGAATCTATTTTAAAAATTTCACATCTGTATTAAGCATGTACAGATTTATTTCTTCTGATTATTATCTCTTAAACAGTATGACCAAATAAGTATTTTCAAGCATTTATAATGTGAGGACCCACCCTAACTGTGGGCAGCACCGTATCAAGGGTTAATTTTCTGTTCTACATAAAATAGACAAAGATACCATCACTTGTTGCTCTCTACTAATTTCCTGTTGATGTGATGATGTGATGTTGGCTATTTGTTCATGCCATGCTTTCCCTAGCATGATAACCTTCACCTTGGAGCACTAAGCCTAAATAGTCTCTATCTTTTTTTAAAGCTGCCTCTGATAGAATATTTGGTTATAGAATTAAGAAAGTAACTGGCACACTCTGTCTTCAGTAAAAGCATTATAATTTTACAACCTCAAAATACTTGGAAATGGAAAGTAAATCTGAATATAATTCTCCAAATATCATTGACCATTTTCCCTTGGCAGCTCATGCAACACTTTCAAATGCTACACATGCTACCATTTGGGAGCTGGTTACTATTCTGGATCTAGCAGGATCTCTTAGTGTTGTTTGACCACACTCTGTGATTTCGTCAGGAATAGGGTCTTAACTTAGGTCTGGGACTGATATTCAAGACATGACAGAAGTCTGTATAATTTTGGCAACCTCATGGGTATTTTTTTTTTACTTCCTTTATGGAGCTACTTGGATGAAATAACCAGATTATAGATAAAATCCATTCCTAGTTCCTATTCAGTTATATATATATATATATATATATATATATATATATATATATATATATATATATATATATATATATATATATTAAATTAATAATGCATTCAAGTGAATCACATTGATTTATACCATGACATAATCAGAATAAAAAGCTTTTTTTCAGGTGTAATTACATCTTTTCTTTATCTGTTATTTAAAGCAGAATTCATACATGCAAATTTTCTGAAATTTTATCCAGAGCACTAAACCTTGATTTGAATTTAAATGGCAATTCTTCATGAAGGAAACATTGTATTTTACAGAAAAGAAAACACAAAGAGTAGCTTTTAAATTATTTGAGTTATTTGTATGCTTTCATTTTTATCATCATGTAGATAAAATAGTGAATACATGAGATTTATTTTTTCCCTTTCAAAATGGGTGTCATTTTCATGCCATTGCAGAATTTGGGAGGTTTAACAGGAGGGCTTTCATGATGGTGAAGGCCACCCTTGACTTTGCCTCAAACAATGATCACTAATTGCTAAATACTTCACTATTTCAAAAGAATGGGAATCCATCTATTTTTAGGTACTAAGTTTTCCTTCATATACAAGACTTTCTCATACACACTAGATGTTTTTCTTTTACTTTGCTACCCACCACCTACATCATGGTTGGCACCTGCCTGTGAGCTTCTGCAAACTACACATCACAGAAACTGGACTTGGTCTTCTACCATCTTGTCTCTGCTTCTCAATTTCTTCAGTGATAATACAAATTTAACTCTGAAGATCAACAGGCCTGTTCCTAGTCTATATATTTATGTGCTGCATAACATGTCCCTCTTTTATTCACAATATACTTATAGTTGCTAGTTTTGCTGATGAGGTAGGTGATGAAGACTGTAAAATATATTATTTAGCATTTTTATCAGAATTAGCAAACTCTCAATGTATTACTTTTGAAAAAATTGCATAGTCAATTTGAAAAAAAAATAATAGCCAATTCTCACCTAAGCACTGTGTACTTGTCTTTCAAGAAATTTTGGGAAATATTTTCATTTTTTGTTTGTTTTTGTTTATAATTTTTTTAAGACTGGATCTTTTCTGGAATTCAGGGTGACAGGGAGCTCATAGCAATCCTCTTGTCTCAGCATCCTGAGGGCTGGGATTATAAGTGTGCAATATTCACATGCCTGGCCCTTTCAGGGATTTGAAGAGAGACATGGATCCCAAAACCAAAGATGGGAGGGTATACTGCTGTCAGAATTAAGACTTCATAGTGACTTTTTTCAAAACTATGCAGAAAATTCTCTGTGGAGGAATGAAATATAAATGATTAGTTATTACGGTACTCAGACATTGGTGAATATGAAATCAGACCTATATAAGGAAATTTGAGGACACAAAACAAGAAAGCTCCCAGAGTTGGAGATGGTGGTTTAGAGAGAAGCTGCATGGAAACAGTCTCATCCACACATGGTTTTAATCTCATTATTCCAAGAGGATCTAAGGCTCCAACAAATGGCTTCCTAGAACATAGTTAAAATCAATGTCATAGGCTTTGTAAAATGGCAGCTTCCTGTACCTGCAACATATGTGAATTATATATACAAATATATGTAAATATCATATCATTTTGTTTAAATGCATCTACGCATGTAAAGATGGGATCATCTCAGTTGTTAATTATTTCAAGGCTTTACACTACACATTTCTACATTTTAAATTGTATTCCTTATGTATATCTTAATCTAGAAAGGAAATTAGGAAATTTATGAAAAAGTAAAACATGAAGTGAAAAGTAGAATTATATACAGTTTAAAGTGTGAAGTGATGGGTATGTCATAGCTAGTTTACTCTGATGTCCTTTTATGCTGAGTTGTGCTCATGTTACCAAAACCAGAGATGACAGTTCATAACAGTTGGAGTCTTAAAAGATTCAAATAGAAGTAAATTCTTTCTAATATCAAACAAAAATTTCTAAGTCAATAGGTTTGGTTTCTCTATTGTAATTTCATAATTAGGAAAAGAGCTTAGCTCTAAAAATTGAGCCAGTAAGATACTTTAATTAAGACAAATAACTATGTGTATAAATATATTTTATCATGTAAGTAATCAATGATATAATTGATTGTTTTAATGCTAAATGCATTCAAGAAAGAACACAGTTATTAAAAAACAGTATCCTTGCGTTAGAGATCTGACTTAGAAAAGGCGAATAGTAGATTTCATTGTGATGTTGACACTGCTTTCTTTTGCCCAGGGCATTCTCTCATTTTTTTTTCTTACTTGACATTTCCCCCTATATATAGTTAAACAAGCTTTTAGAGGACTTTCTTTCTTATAGGCAGACTCAGTTATGTCTGCAAAGATTGCTAATCTCTTCTGATGTTATCAGAAGTGAAGAAATGTTTTCATTAGGCATAGGCTAAGCTTCATAAAATCTGAGTATCAAATACATTGTGAGTCATTGTGCATTTCCTTACTACTTTTGACTTAAGCTGTTTTACAGTTTGGAGAAATGTTCTATAAAATGTAGCATTTTACCATTCTAAGTATTCAAGCAAAACTTCACTATAAATCACAGCAGAGAATTAGTGACTTATGTTTTATTTGGAATATCTATTATTACCAAGAGTTTCTTAAATAACTACTTATTCAAAACAAGACTCATTTCCCACTGGGATAAAATTTAAAGATAAACCTAACGTTCTAACACCATTAGTGAAAAAGTTAATTTGAGGTGAAAAGGATTAGAACTAAAAAAAAAAAAAAAACTACAGAATGTTAGCATTAACAAATTTTAAAGAGTTCAATAAATCATTTGATTTATTTTATACTGCTTCCTTGATTATATTTTGGGTAATAACATGTTTCTACATACAACCAAAGAGTGGATGATCTTTATGAATCCCTAAATTCTCCAAGCTTTCCTATGAAGTAGACCTGAACACAGTATCACACCATGTTCATCATAAATATTCTCTATGTCCTAGTATTGAATTCAATCCACATCCTATTTGACAGTAATATTAGCCACAACACTATATTTTCTGACTCTAAATCTAGCTATAATCCTAGAAATTTCAAGTATAAACAATAGTCACCTGGGAGTATACTATTT
Source organism: Zapus hudsonius (assembly GCA_004024765.1). Taxonomy (NCBI): domain Eukaryota; kingdom Metazoa; phylum Chordata; class Mammalia; order Rodentia; family Dipodidae; genus Zapus; species Zapus hudsonius. The sequence continues at coordinate 29,305 of PVHP010013866.1, read as the reverse complement.
TAGTTTGTTAGATTGGGCTATTAAATTAGCAGTTTTGTAAAGTAGTAGATTATCATAGCAATACAAAATTTATTTGGTAGGGTAAGAGACCTCAAATAGCTAGAACTATTCTGAGCAAAAAAAAATTATGCAGGAGGTATCACCATACCTGAATGTAAAACATACTACAAAGCCATAGTAACTAAAACAGCATGGTATTGGCAGAAAAACAGACAGTCTGACCAGTGGAATAGAATTGAATACCCAGCCTTTAATGCAAGTAACTTCAGCTTCTTAGTCTTCGACAAGGGTGCCAACAATGTATGCTGCGCTAAAGATGCCATCTTCAACAAATGGTGCTGGACTAATTGAATAAACACATGTACAAAAAATGAAAATAGACCCACTCCTTTCACCATGCACAAAGATCAACTCCAAATGGATCAGAGACCTCAATATTAACTATACAACTCTAAACACCCTGGAAGAAAAAAAAATAGGAGGAAACCTACATGACATAGGAATAGGGAATAAGTTTCTGAGCAAATCTTTGGTAGCCCAGGAAGTGCAACAGTCACTTAACCAATGGGACCTGATCAGGCAGAAAAGCTTCTGTACAGACAAAAACACCATTCTCAGAGTCAATAGACTCCCATCAAAATGTGAGATGATTTTCGCCAGCTACAACTCAGACAGAGGCCTAATTTCCAGAACCTACAGAGAACTCAAAAAAAAAAAAATAATAATAACAAAAACCCAAACTGCCCCCTCACAAAATGGGGTACTGATCTCAACAGAGAATTCACAGGAGGAAACACAAATGGCCTTTTCTCACCTGAGAAAGTGCTCAGCATCCTTAAGCATCAGGGAAATGCAAATCCAAAACCACAATGAGATACAACCTTACTCCAGTCAGAATGGCAATCTTAAAGAAAACCAACAACAATAGTTGCTGGTGAGGATGCGGGGAAAAAGGAACCCTCATTCACTGCTGGTGGGATTGCAAACTTGTTCAACCACTATGGAAAGCAGTGTGGAGACTCCTGAACAGAATGGACATAGAGCTACCAATGGACCCAGCTATCCCTCTACTAGGCATCTATTCACAAGATGTCACATCTAGATGCAGAAACATTTGTACAACTATATTTATAGCAGCTCAATTCATAATAGCCAAGAATTGGAATCAACCCAAATGCCCATCCATGGAGGAATGGACAGCAAAACTGTGGTATATTTACATGATGGAATTTTACTCAGGTGAAAGAAAAAATGACATATCAAAATTTAGGAAAAAATGGTCTGACTTTGAGCAGATCTTACTAAGTGAACACTCAAAAGTACAGAGAATCGAACGTTGCATATTCTCCCTCATATGTGGTCCTTAACCAGGATAACCGCCTCATATGCGGTCCTTATCCAGGATAACCGTAAACTCTATGCATACTAGTAGAAAGAAGTGAGAGGTTATGAATGAGAGGTAAGGGATGGGGGAGAGGAACAGCTTAAGCATGAGGCTAAACAAATTAGGTTCAAAAACATAAAATCCTTACAGGCATATTGTAACCTATAGAGCATGTAGTGGGCGTCAACTGGCAAGAGGGGCCATGAGTAGTAGGGGAGAGAGTCTAAGCCTGTGAATAATTGATCAGACTTACAACCCCTGGTCCCAGCCATTGGTTCCTTCCCTCACTGAGCTGTTGACCAAAGTGACCCATGAGATCCCCAAAACAAGACAGGATTCTGTCAAAAGTCTTGAATGCCCTTCCCAGGCCTGAGGTAAAACTCTGTTGCTGAAGAAACCACAGAATGCCATCGATCAGAATCGAGAGACCCTTGGAAGTCTGGAATGTAACCAGCCCCCAGATGCCAGTTAGTACAGTGCTGGAAGGCACTGCACAAGCTGCCAGGGGAAGCTGATCAACGACAACTGGAGTAAACAGATACCACTGGCATGAAACACAGTTTGCGGCTATGAGTAGGCTGACCACACCTCCTATGGGGAGAGAACAGTGAACCAAGAAAGGAGCATTAATGCAAAGGAGGAGCCTGGGCCTGGAGGAGAAAATCAATAGCTTTTTAAATTTGGCCAAATATTCCACTTAGTGAGGGGGAACCCTTAACTGTAACTGAGGACTTAGGGCAATATGCACTGGGAGCCGGGCTCTTAGGCCCCTAATGAGAGATGCACTATGCCGGCAATTGAAGGAGAGGCTACTAAAAATAGAATTTAGGTAATCCAGAATTGTGTATATTTGTTAACCTATACTGTTTTCACTCTCTGATGGATATTGTGTTTGTATTTTTCAGGATGCAGAGAGAGAGCTGTGGCCCATCAAACCCTACTAAACGACGGGAGGCAGATATCTGAGATCCTGGCAAGAGATGAGTCTTATCGTGGAGGCTCCATATGGAACCCTGCAGAGAACGATGGGAAGAGCAAGGGACCCACAGCCACAGCCATTCAATCAACAAAGATTAAGCCACTGAGACAGAAACCAATGATTTTCAACACAAAAACCACTAAACTCACAACATTAAAACAGCCTTAATACTGACCCATGATGACTCAGGGAACTGAGTGGAAGAAGGGGCAGAAAGATTGTGAGAGGTGTGGTGGGGGAGACTATGCAGAGGCATGGCCCTCCTCAGTAACAACACACTGGAGCCAGGAGAACCGGGCTGACTCCTAGACTATCCATGGTCCCCTGCCACAAGGACTGATCCAGATGGCCCACAGAGGAGGATATCCAGCTGATTGGGGATGGGGAGGGGAAGCATTGGGGAGTTGGGGATAACAACTCATTGTTTGCCCACTAAATAATGTAGCTCATTATGGACAATTTTTAAAAGTATGTTTTATTTTATATTTACATAAATATAGTTAAATAAATCATATTAAATGAGAATATAATAAAGTCTAAAAATATCAGTTTGTACTAGTTTACCCCTGACTATAACCAATACTGTTAAAATTATATATACCTACTATATTTGTTTCATGAAAACACTTATAATAATGATTTACTACGTATTTTTTCTGAAACTTGTTTTGAATGATTTTCTGTTTTAGTTTGTAATTCATTTATGAAGGGAAAAATTACATCATCAAAACAGGTAATCACTGTAGATTCAGGTTTTAAAAAATATTTTATTTATTATACTGTTAATAAAATGTTGACATGTATTAACAATAAAAATATTGTCACAATTATACTTCCATTATGTTATATAGTCATAGTATATTAAGACATATTATTATATAACCAAAATTTCATAAGAATACAAAAAGTAGCTGTGCATATCATTGCAAACAACTTATGGCCCTAATTGGTTTTTGAAATTTCATTATCGTCCTAGAAATGACAATTTGCATGATGTTGGGAGATATTACAAACTAAACTATGTAAAAGTGTAATGATAATGGAAAAAAAATCTAAAGAGAATAAAGACACAGACAGAACCAAGATGAGGATCTGGGCAAACCTAATATTTAAGCTCTTACAACTTCTTTGTATACCAAATTGTGGCAAAGCAACAGGTACCTGTGTAAAAAGTCAGCTCCTGGAAAGCACTACATGCTGGATTACAATTAGCTACATCTCCTGCTGGCCTAACATTTCACACTCTTCCAGATAAATGAAAATAAAATGAGTGAAACTAATGAGAAATGATATGTAATTTTTTTCTCAAATTTCCCTTCCCCTATCTCCTCCCCTCCTCCACCCTCCTCCAATTCAGCAAGAAACAGAAAGCTCGAGGATGTTTGTGATTTACATTCAGGAACCACATTTACAGAGCAAAAATAAATAGATTGATCAGAAGTTATATTGACTTTTAAGGAAAACTATAAGCCTTATCAACAAAGGTGTACTAATGCACTCTTTGTAATGGCAGTGCCAAGCTGGAAATCAGAAACTGGAAGTTTGTAGAATACTACAGGTTGACAAACCTGAAGAAAAGAAATCTTCCATGTTTATTTTACAAGAGACCTCCAGAAGTGAAAAACTAAAGCTGCTACTCAAAACAGTTTGCAGTTTCATAAATTCTGTATATGAAGCAAATATCTTCACCAAGACAAGAAGCTATTCAATTATATGTGCAGCATATAGTCTGTGCTATTGAAAGCTTAAGGTTTAGTTAGCCTTTGCTTTCCTTTGTCCAGGAAGAAACCTGTTTGCAAAGAATCTTATTTTACTTCTGTCTTAGAATATACTGGGGTGACTTAAATTAGTTGATTATGTTTAAATTTTGGGCATATGCTTCACATGGAAAACTAGATGAATTTTTAAATGTGTTGAATGGAGATATATTAATTTAGATATTTTCTGAGACCTGGCTCCTAACCATACAAATAGTCATTTTATTGATGTATCTCCCTACTGTCTTTTGAACACCTTTCTCTCTGTGGAGTATACCCTTGTAACTTTATTTTCATGCAACACAATTCATGTGAAATAATTGTGTTTTATGAAAAGAGTATTTTAAAAAAAACATGCTGTGGAATTTACAGTGCCTATTATTTTATATCAGTATATGATGTGAATTGTAATGGACATTGCATCTGTCTTCCTAGCCTACATTAACCCATCAATATTTTAAAAATCTAATGATTTTTCCTCTTTCATCTTTTCATTGAATTTTAGTTCCTGTTATTCAATAGGAAGTATCTATCTTCTGATTAATGAGGTAGACAAATAATTTAGACCTCATTAGTATTATCTTTTATCATCCAACTCCAATGTTTGATTCAAAGATTGATTAATAGAAATTATCAGAACTTTGATTAAAAATGATGACAAAATGCCAAGATTTATTTTAGATCATATAATAATGGACCAAATTACATACTTCCCAAATTTCTATCTGGAAATCTTAAAGCTCAGTATCTCAGAATAAGATAGCTCTTGAATACCCACCCTAGTCAAAAGGTAAAATAGACCCCATTTGCTTAAGAAACCACAGAATGTCATCACACAGCACTGAGAGTCCCTGCTAGATCCAGAATGGTAACAAGCTCCCAGAGGGTATTATATGTAATGCTGAAAAGTGTTACATGAGCTGCCAGGGGAAATTGGTCATGGATATTTGGAGAATTCAGAGACCACTTATATACAATATAATGAGTTGTCACAAGAATGCTGAACACATAGCTATATAGAAGAGACCAGTAAGTAAAGAAGTGCTCATCTCAGCAATAGTGGCACTAAACTGAGGAGGGTAATCAATGAGTGACTGTTTGGCTAAGAGATCTACTCAGTGACAAGGAACCCTTAACTGAAACTGGGATCCATGGCAAAATCCTATGGGGACCAAGAACACAGGTTCCATGGGGAAATTCCTACTACCAGAGAGGTCTAGGCTACATCCTTTAGAATCTTGCCAAATTTGCAATGTGTGTCTCATTTAACCTATACCAATATACCAATATACCAATACTCTCTGATGTACATTTTTTTTGTATTTTTCAGAAGGCAGCAAGAGCTGTGGATAACCTAATTCAACCTTCAAGCCATGGGATGATAGCTGACATCCTTGTAGGAGAATATCCACCTCTGGCCTACCATACAGGATCCAAATGAAACCTAGGAGAAAGTGGCGAGATAAACAGGAGACCTATCACTACAGCAAGTCAGATAACTCAGGAAAGGTTAATGGAGACAGACACCAGCCATATCCAACACAAACCAAGCAGAAATCCAGAGAGACTTAAGATCTCAAAAATAAAGCAGACTTAAAACTTATCCAACATGACTCATGGAACTTAGTAGAAAAGGGAAAATTGTAAGAGCCATGGTGCAGAAGAATATCCAGAGACATTGCCGCCTCCCCCCCCCCAGAAACAACACACAAAGGAAAAAAAAAGGCTACATCTTGTGAAATTCGTAACCCTGTACCCCAACGAGAGATGAGCACCCAGAAGGTTCCCCAGTGGGAAAGAAATTGGGGTACCATCACAAAATTTGCTCTTACAAGTATCTAATTGTTGATAATAAAGATATTTTAAAAATTCAAGATAAGATTTTTAAATAAATAATTATAATAAAATGTGTCAGTATAGGTAGACCCAATATTGGGACACAAGTAAAAGATGAATATCTTAAAGACAAGAAGATCTGTTTTGTAGAAATCAGAATTACTATACCAAATCCCTTAACCTTTTTTTTTCAAGGCAGCATAAATGGGAAAATTATTTTCTGCTGTTTAACCATCCACTATGTGGTATTTTTGTACTACCTCTTCCTAAAACAAACTAAAATCTCTACAGTTTCAACATTTTAGAGAAAGTATGCCAGGAAACAGAAACTATTCAGGGACCTTGATGAGAAACTGACTTAATAGAGCAACTTGCCCTTATTCATGGAAGAGGTTGTAACAAAAGAACGTTATATTTTTTCTATGACTTCACATTTTCTATCACTTCACTTTTTAAAAAGTTTCTATTGGATTAAATTACATATATTAACACAACAATATTCTCTGTTACATAGGTTCTTAGATGAAGCCATTGAATCCATGGTGACATTCCTTCTTATGCATTGATTATTCCCCTCCCCAGGACTCTTACATTCTTTTTGTCCCTTCTCATGCAAATTTCCCTGAGTCATAGTGGGTTAGTTTATATTTTGCATAGATATTAGGTTTTTAAGAGTCTGTAGATTTGTATTTTGGACAATTTTGGACACCCTTGGTGCCTCTTTCTATTGTCCTTCCCCAGGTTATCTGCCTTGCTGTGGGAGTAGCTCTTTTGCTCATCATCTCACTTCCTTAGAGGTTGCCTTAGGGCTCTAAATGGTGAGTTTGAGGTGAATGGTCTCTGAGGAGGATACCAGATGATTGGGACACGGAAGAGGGAAATCGGGGAAATGGGATATCAACTCATTATTTTCTCATTCAATGTACTTAATTATGGATAATAAAGAAAAATAAATAAATAAATAAATAAATAGAAAACTGATAAGCTTTGAAAAGGCAAACAGTAAAGGTTGTTTTTTTATTAACATATTTATTGCCTATAATTAGATACAATGTATGAGCAAGTACTGTGATGGTAGCCCCTTTTCTCTCTGGAGGCCTTCCTCGTTGGGCTTGGTGATAGGAGGTTATGGATTGTACAAGAGTTCACCATTTTATTTTCTTTGTGTGTTGTTGCTGAAGTGGGCGGTGGCTCTGGGTATCCTCGCCACCATGGATCTTATAATCTTTCCACCTCCTCTTCTGTTGAGATCTTTGAGTCATGGTGGATGAGTCTTAAATCTGCTTTACTGTTCAGGTCTTGCATAGTCTCTGGGTTTAGCTTTAGATTTTGTTGGATATTCTCCATGTCTGTCTCCATTATCTTTCTAGAGGTTTTGCTTGCTTATTCATCTCATCATTTCCTCAATGGTTTCATATGGGCTCTATATCATAATTAAGGGCTGGTTCATCTCTGCCTGGGTGGCAGGCAACATCTCAGATCCTATTGGGACTGGATTGTCCACGGTTCTCACTGCCTTCTGCAGCATACAAACAGAATCTCCAACGGAGAGTGGGATCATTATAGGTTAAATGAGATAAGCATTGTTAATTTGGCAAGATTTATAGGTGTAGCTTCTCTCTAGATCTTTGGTTAGTGGTGATTTCCCTTTGGAGTCCATGCTCTTGGTCACCATAAGTGTTTACCATGCATCCCGGTTCCAGTTGATTCTTCCCTGCCTCTGAGCAGATCTCTTAGTCAATTACCCACCTAGATTTTCAACCACTATTGCAGGGATGAGGACTTCATGTCTTGCTGGTTTCTACCATATAGCAGTATCCTCAGCATTCTAATAAGGTCCACCAGTGTTGTATATCAATGACCTCTTTTCTCCGAACATCATTGGCCAATTTCCCCTGGTGTATCGTGAAGCCTTCCAGCATTACACATGGTGCTTACTACGTGGGAGCTGGTTACCATTCTGGATTAATCAGGGACTCTCAGTGTTATGTGATAACACTCTGCAGTATCTTCAGCAATAGGGTCTTACCTTTTGCCTGGGGTGGGTATTCAGGAGCATTTACATAAGTGTATTTTATTTTTAAAGTGTTTAATTTCATTATTTTCACACTCTGACAATGTTTGTTCAAGAGACTACTAAGGCTCTTGTTCCCTTACAAGAGAGACAATCAACAGTGTCAATGCCAAGGGCAAACAGAATCATCTACAAGTAATCATTTTATATTCCTTAATATTTCAAGAAATTGGCTAAAATAAGAATTCATGCTCTCTCTCTCTCTCTATATATATATATATATATATATATATGTGTGTGTGTGTGTGTATAGATATACACATAGAGAGATAAAATGTACATTAATATTTTGCTATATGGTTTCTTTAGAAATAAATTTCCCATTTGAAATATTCAATTGTACTTTAAATTTTTCATGTTAGTTTTAATCACCTAAAAGTCATTATTTAATGAATTCCTTAATGGAGTCCTCAAATGCATAATATATGGCTAATCCTCCTTTGGACAGGGACTACTGCCTTTCTTGATTGATTAAAAGGAAGTAATACAATGTATTAGGTAAAACACTAATTGAAGTATGAATATTTTAGACTATTGGATAACGATCATAAGACTATTCACATATGAAATCAAAAGCATTTTAGTGCATATATTGCACCGATTGGAAAAGTTATAATGGATTTTTAAGCCATCTGACGAATAAAAATATTATCTTCCCAGACCATTAGATATGTCATTGAGAATTTCATCTAATATGTAGTCCAAGAAGAAATAAATTCACTGGAAATTGTTAAACATTGGCAAAGACAGAAGTAACAGCTTGTGCTAATGCAAATTGTTCAGGAGTTGATACAGATGAACACAGACAGATGGTTTTCCATGCACAGTATCATCACTGGATCTTTATTTACAGAGGTGCTGGACTTCGTGTTTATGAAGGCAGAATAGACATCATCAGAGTGAAGCTCTTGGATCTGCTTCAAGCTCTCAACTCCATCAAATAGAGAAACTACAAGTAGAGTGACTTTGAGAAACAATACTTTGTTATGTAAACAGTGCACTGTGACTGCTTAATCTTTCCCAAAGTCATTGTCCTTTAGTGTATGTAACTCTTACAGCCATGTGTGCTTTCCCTAACAGTTTAAATCTGACAGAGTTCATGTCCTTATTATGAGATGGAAAAAGAGTACAGAGCTGCTTTCTTTGAACTCTGGGTGGAGAATGAGAAAAATCCAGTAGAGGCTAATGTCTGAGTTGTACTTGTTAACTGGATATGCAAAAAAGAACATCTCCTTGATCTGTATATTCTCACTGTGAACATGAATCAATTCTAGGGTTCTCACCTCCACTAACACCCCACAATTTGTACAAATAAAACTATTCAAAGATAGGATTCACATATAAGAAAAAACAATCATGGAGGTGACATTTGTCTTTCTGAGACTGGGTTACCAGGTCACATATAATGTATTCCAGATTCATCCGGTTTCCTGAGAATTTTATATTTTTATGTTTCTTTACATCAGGAACCAGTGCAGGCCCCACCAATAGATGAATATGGTACATGATTTCATTTCCTGGCTATTTGATTAGAGCAGCAGGATACATGGATGAGCAAATATCTCCATATGAATGTGGGCAGGCTTTTGGGTACATGCCTAGGAGTGGCTTAATTAGGAAATATGGTGGCTATAGCTTTAAATTTTGAGAAACTTGCAGACTGATTTTGCAAGTATCTGTTTGTGCTCCCACCAACAGTGATAAGGGATCTTTTCTGACACTCCAAGTGCATTTGATATTTTTTTTTAATCTTTATTTTTTTTAATTTATTGTCCATAATGAGTTACAACATTTAGTGGGCAAACAATGAGTTGTTATCCCCAATTCCCCACTGCCCTCCCCTCCCCCCTCCACTGGATAACCTCCTCCATGGGTCGTCTGGATCAGTCCTTGTGACAGGTCCCCTGCATTTGATATTTTTGATGATGGCCTTTCTGAAAGATGGGATCTCAAATTGTTTAATGTGCATTTCCCTGAAGGCCAATGATAATATTTTCTAAAATATTTACTGGTTATTCATATTTTCTTTTGAGAACTGTTTGGTTTCGTGGCTCATTTTTTTTTTATTTTATTATATTTTAATTTGTGTTGTTTGCTTTGTATTTTATAATATGTGTGAGAGTTATTTGTATATTCTAGATATATGTTCTCTTTCAGATGTATAGCTGGTGAGATTCAAGCAAACTAATAATGTATACAAGAAAGACATCATTTCCATTAGCTTATTAGAAAATAAAAGTAAAAAAAGAAGACAGCTCTAGTGTTGCGGTCAGCTTTCTTGTTGCTGCAGAGGAATAACCCAAGCAAAAGCGGCTTGTGGAGGAATGGGTTTATTTGGCTTACGGACTAGAGGGGAGACTCCATCAAGGCTGGGAAACCATGGCATGAGGAGAGGGGTGGGCATCAACTCCACCACAGCACTGCAAACAGCGGCAGGAAGGTGTGCCAAATACTAGCAAGGGGAAGCTGGTTTATAACCCCCATAAACCTGCCCCCAACAACAAAGCTCCAGAGAGGTTTGAATTCCCAAACTGCCATCAGCTGGGGATGGATCATTCAGAACACATTCATTTGTTTGTGGGTGACAACTGGATCAAACCATGACATTTAGTTTGAATAATAGTGCCCTGTGCAGGTGAATGATCCCACTTTGAAGAAGCTATGAATTGTTACTGGAATACCACAGTGCCAAGAATAGAAATGCTCCAAATTAATAACTATTGGTCAGTTAGACCTACATATTCCTCAAAACTACACAGGACATTCACAAATCTCTTTGTGCCCAACCAGAACTTAATGGTAGGTTGCTATTGCTAAAGACACCACTTGCATCAGTTTCAGGACACTGAAAAATCAAGCTGGAACTATGCTAGAAGCTACTACCCTGCTCACTATCTGTCATAGTACTAGAGAGTACTATGCAATCTTCAGGGGAGAAAAGTCTTCAGCACTCTTACCCACATATTCACCTTTCAGCAGGCTTTTTATTCAGTCAGCCAGGCAAAGGTGGCCAAACATGAGGATTTCTTGGTGATATTTATTTATTTTTTATTTAACAATTGACCAATCATTCAAATACAATATTTGTATTTGACCAAATAATGTTATTTGAGAGCGCCAAATCCTAACCACTAGACCACCAGGGACTCTTGAATATGTTGAAATCTAAAATTTGAATCGGAGACATATCTCACTTCAATATAGGTATCACAGACATATATGTTCATTCTTTTTTGTCCAGGGGAGGAGGAAAATTACTTAAAAGAGGCCAAACATCATTTCTTTGTCAAAATGAAGAAGAAAAGGAATTATAGTCAATGTTTGACCTGGAAAAAACTTTTATCATATAAATTTAAATTGAGGTATATATATATGTATATATATATATGTATAGTCTATATATATTCATATATGAATAGTTATATAGAGCAATCTATAGCTAGATAAATATGTAGATAGATAGATAAATAAATAGATTGATATATATATATAGATAGATAGATACATTGATATATAGGTTTATAGAAATGCCGATATATAGATATAGACACAAACTTGAAGAAAAATTAAAATAAACATAAAAATAGAGAATATAATTGTTAGAGGAAAAGAATAAAAATTCATGACAGAAGAGAAGAGTACAAAGAAAGAAACATAAAAGCAATAAAGTGCATTTAAGTAAAATGCTTGTGCTCTCTTTTTCAGAAAACAAGACCATTGTCAGTAATTAATTAGCATCGTGTGCAGCAGACTACTAAAAAACTATTGACTTAATAAAGCACTTGATTGGACTTTTTAAAAAGTTAAAGTCTAAGGCTTGAAAGAGGTTTTTAAAAACATGGATCTTATTTTCTTGCTCACCAGCAGTGACTGCTTAATCTTGAGCATCAGCAGATTAAGCAGTCATGAGTAGCAACAGTTACTCATGTAAAGAATGTTTCTCATTGCTAAAATTGCCACAAAAAGGATGTGTTTTCTCTCAAAGCATATTTAATCTTAAAAAAACACTATTCCAGTAGTGCAACTTAGATGATTAACCAACTGATGCTGAAATGATAAGGGAATTCTGCTTTTGAGATACCACTGTTATTACAAATGGATTTTCAAAAGTAGAAAGGGGAAATATTGCCCATGTTGATGGTAATTATGATCATTCTGAGGAAGTTGACTGACAGGAAAAGGTAGTGTTCTACAGGAAGAATAATGTGCTCAATGGAACTGTATGTTAAAGGAAATCAGAATTTCAAAGAATGAAGGCATTGATTATTTCTTTGACTCTAAGAAAAACCGTTAATATTTAATGAGATATTAACAAAAAGTGTTCAGGTAAATTAATTTTTTTTGCAAAATTCTAATTCCATCTACATTTTGAAACTTAAAAAATGTAATGGAATCTTTGGCTCATTTAACAACATAATTGCACATATTTAATGGTTAAAATGAACAAACCACTACTCTTTCTTCTTTGCCATTCTGGACAGTGTAATAGTAAATATCTGCTTTAATCATGAAGTGTAGGCTCATTTGCTTTCCAGTTACAGAATAAGAAAAAATAAGAAAGAAAGAAAAAATAATAATAAAGACAAGCCTCTAAAATATACATTCTTTAACTTTCATATCTTCTGCCTTACTATTCTGTGAAAAAAGACCTTAAATAAATGACAGTCTGAAATTTATCCTCTCATATTAAGGCTTTTTAAACAAATTTATATTGTAACACATTTTTCATAAGACAAATGTTTAATAATTTTAAGTGTAATAGTTGTTTTTGTAAAAATCCAGTTAACCTTGAAACTGAGGTTATTATCTACAATTTTAATAGAGATATTTATATGCATATTTATTGATTAAATATTACAGTTGCCTATAAAGGAATTTTGTGAATAAGTAAATTAAATATCTATTTCCAGGAAACCAATAATCCATATATGCCAGAATTGAATAAGAAATCCTATTTGGAACTATAATTTTATAAAAGAACATTTAAATTTCATAGTTGTGCAACCATGCATATATATATATATATATATATATATATATATATATATATATATCACCACCAATTTTAATTTCAATAAAGTTATACTACAAATTAACTTATTACCAATTGACTTTATCACCTCACCATGCTAGATGCCTCCTTCATTATTTATTTCCCTAACCTTTCCTAATAAGACATATCCCATTTCTATTTATTATCCCCTAGCATATAAATCTGCTATTATTTTATTTTTATTTTTATTTTTTAAAATTATTTTATTGTCCATAATGAGTTACAACATTTAGTGGGCAAACGATGAGTTGTTATCCCCAATTCCCCACTGCTTTTAAAAATGCAATTCTATAATATCACATATTAACAGGATTGAAAACAATTCCAGGATATATTAAGAACAAAATTCCAAAGGGGGATAACAACTCATGGTTGGCCCACTAAACAATCTAACTCATTATGGACAATAAAGAAAAAAAAGCATTTAAGATATAAAAGTATTTTCATTTTTCAAAGAATTTTTTAATTTTTTTTCATTTTTAAAGATATTTAATTAATTCCTTGCATTTTTCTGGGACAATAAATTACATTCATATGAAATTCCCATAAAACCTGTCTACTTTCCTTAAGATTTCAAATAAATCATCACAATCTTAAATTTTATACAGCTCTACTTTACTTTTTTAATTTTATTAGTATTTTAAATAAGAATATACTATAAAGCCACACACACACACACACACACACACACACACACACACACACACACAGTTTTAGCTCACAGACACCTTCAAATACTGAAGGCTCCTCTAACTACGAAGCCTCTTACATTTCATTTTATTCACACATTTTATTTACTTTCTAATATTGAACAGAAGTTTTATTTATTTATTTATTTATTTATTTATTTATTTATTTATTTATTTTGAACAGAATTTTTAGAAGTCTGACCTTCTTCTGCATGTGAATTTTTTAGGATTTTCTTTTGGCAGTTGATGCATAAAATGGTTTGTCTTCCAATATTAATAGGAATCTTGGTTTCTCATTTTCGTTTTATCACAGGGTTTCTGGTAGAAATAATAAAGCTGTGAAAGTAACAGAAACACTCTGAACATTATTAATATTGATTTGCTAAGTCAATAATATACTTTCAAACTTACCTACATGGTCACATAACTGCCATTTCATTCATTACCAAAAACAAATTACCTCATTAGTGTGAAGATATACCTAACAAACCATTGTGCTCATAAGTCTCTATTAATAATTATGAATTATTCCTTTTTAGCAATCTGAACAAATTCCGATGCCCATGGTCTTCATTATTTCCACTCAAAATTCAGTCCTGATTATTATTGGTAGATTTTCTATGTACATAGCTTCTTTCTTCCTTCCTTTCCTCTTGCTTTCTTTCTTCTTTGCTCCCTCTCTCCCTCCCTGCTTTCATCCTTCCTTCCCTCCCTTTTTTCTTCCACTTTTCTCACTTTCCTCTCCTTCTTCCTCTAATTCTTCCTCTTTCTATTATGATCATAGAACTACTGTTTTCATAATAATACATCTACTACTTCTGAGACAGATGTGAGGCAACCACATCTCCCTAGAGTGTTAAATACAATTAAAATCACTCTAGATGTTAATGGCAGGTCCCTAATGTCAACCTTTCTTCTGATATTCATTGTTCTTATTGATAAAAAGTTTGTTGAGGGAAGGTGAATAATATGCTGAGGGAAACGTCTATTGATGCCCTTGATACTATCAATCAGAAGTCTCTCCTTTGTCCTAACCCTAGACCAAAGGAACTGTCAATCACTAGCCAGTTGGAAGCACAAGACATTTTGAACATTGTGTGAACACTGAGGACCGTACCTGACAGTCACAGCTGCTGTCTGATGAAGACCACCTTGACTCCTGAAGTTGTGGCCTCAGCTATGACTTCCATTAAGAGCTTGCCTGGTACTTTTCACCCAGGCTACAAGGAGAGCACTGAGGTTGCCCAGCAGCAGAGAGGGCCTGCTCTGACTGGTCGCAAGAGAAGCAAAGTCATGAATGGAGTGAATACAGTCTCTTCATTGTCTTGTGTGAAGATCTGCTGTGGATGCTGCAAAGGCTCCTTTGATGGTTTTCAGCCTGCTCCTCCCACTGGGTCAGCCCACCCACTGTCCAGGACACCAGACCTGATCCAAGGCTTCTCCTCAACAGTCTTCCCTTGACTATTTTCAGTCTCCATCACTAGAGAATTCTCTGCTGGCAGCACAGATAAAGTTGGGAGATGAAGGTTGAGCAGTGAGGACCCCAGAGGGGGGACCAAAGGAGGTGCCCCATGTCTACCCATTATTCCTTCCAGGTTAGAGCAAAAGAAATTCAGTGAGCCTATTGGTAATACTACTATAATTTTTGGCTGTTTTGAATAGCTTTCTTTTGGATGTTGTTTTTCTTTGATCTGATTGTTAAAGACTGATGTGCAATTTTATTTTTATGTATATTATGTGGAGTTCAGGGAACATAATGATTCTGTGCAAATATTATTAATAGAAGTTGGAAAATGTTTAACCTAAAATAACAGGTTGCTATGTGCAATTTTTTTCCTTCTTCCTGTTGGACATTCCAATTGCATGCCTCTTTTATGTGCTTATTATTATTATTATTATTATTATTATTATTATTATTATTATTATTTTATCCCATAAGTATTAACTGACTTTAATTTTCTTTTTGTCCACATATCCTCTGCAGATTTGTTATTTAGACAATTGAAATAGATACATATTTTTGATGTTGTTGGTCTGATTTCACATTCACCAGAGTCTAACTTAAGGGGAAGGCAATTTTTTAGATGGTTAAGTTCAGATATTTGATACTTTTATTTTTAAATTACAATCTATTATGAGATTGTCTTTTCTTCCTTTCCTGCCTTCTTTTTGTTTTATTAAAAAACTTATTTATTTATTTACTTATTTATTTATTTCAGAGATAATCTCACTTTTCAGCTCAGGTTTGTCTGTAACTCTCAGTTCTACTGCATCAGCCTCCTCAATCTTGAAGTTAGAGGCAAGTCCCATTATAAGGACGGATCTGGGGTTTAGAATTTAGATAATGCCCAGCAAAAGTTTTAATGTACCTCAAAAATTAAGGAGTACATGAATTCTTGTCTACAAAGGTAAAGTATTAAAATCATAGACAACCAGATATTAAGATATAATGGAAGTCTTTATTTAAGGGAACATGGGGATTTACAGAGTTCTCCAGCCACCAGTGTGGGGAGAACACACAGGGAGAGATTTTAATAAATTCTGTGCTGCTCAGCCAAAAAAGCCGAAGAAGAAAAGGTATCAGAGGGCTCCATCATGAGAGAAAAGGTTTATGTGGGAAGGAATCCTGAGCCCCCTTCTCACCAAAGCCTAAGTGCCTTACCTGGAAAATGAAAGTCCTCCTTCTAGGATGCCATGTGGAAGAGAATGCCTTTGTTTTAGGGAAGCTTTCTAAAACTTCTATCAGGTAAGTCAGAGAGACAGCTGATTGGTCTATACCCGACAAATCAGTTTTTGCATCTAGGTTTGAGCTCTGCCTAGAGACACCTCCCACTCAAGGGGAGGGGATCCATGGAGCTTACCTGAACTGTCACACCATCATACTCATTTCACTTTTTTCATATAATCCAATTCATGGATAAGACTTCATTTCTTTCCTTTTTCTATCAGGGTCTTCTTTCCTGTGTCTCTTGTCCTTGACCAGTATACCAAATGTCACAGAGCAATTGTAGTGGCTGGGTTCAGATTTTCTTCCCTGTTTCTTTGTTGTGTTAGCAATTTTTGCTTGTGTATATGGTATATGATTGTAGAAATACGTGTGAGGCTGCATATGTGTGTAGAGGACAGGTGTCGCCTTCGGAGGCTCTGCACCTTATTTTGTTGAGACAGGGTTTTTCATTAAATGTAGGGTTTATTTTCTTTGCTCTAATCCCATCCCTCATTCTCCTGCTCTTTACCACATGGTGGGTTCACAGGCACTGACCACTATTTCCTGAAGCACTCTGCCCTCTGAGGCAACACCCCAGTCCAAGTGATACTGTTTCTGCTTTATTTTATGATTTATTTGTCCCATTTACTAAGATTCAGTAAAATTGACACCTTGCTGAAGCAACAATGTAACAATTGTTATTTTGGAAATTATATATACATGGGTAATTGTATGAAATTACATATCGTATAATCACATCAGTGAGAAGGTACACAGAACTGTTGAATTTTTTTTGTTCATTTATGATAGAGAAATGTAATTTATAGCACAATACCAGAAATATTTACTATACTATAGAAATTAGAATAAAAATAGGGTGTTTTAGTCTTGGTGTAATTGGACTAGATGAGGAAAAATGATAACAATGATTTCCTAATATGTATAAGTATTTTTTAAGGAAGTAGGATAGAAATGCCCCCAAATCCTCAGAAAGAGGAAATTAAATTTGAAAATAATTTAAATGCAAAGGAATTTGCTACTGTTGAAATATAAAAAGTGTACACAACACATGAAATATGTATTAATATTGCATAAAGAGAATGTATTCATTATTTTGGAATTAATTTCTTAATTTTATATATTCCTTATTTTGCATTAACCTGTGTTATAAAATTCAAGAAATGTAATTACCTCTTCACAAAACCATCATAAACTAAAATAAATATTTTGGAAGGCACTGTTATTATTTGCTAAAACTGCCATACTAAGCATACTTAACATATACTGCAAATGCCTTCTGATGTGTGAAACTAATGATGAGATTACATTTTACTGTGAAAATGTTCTACTTAAAAACCCCAAACTTTTTTACACATTGCTTCTATTAAATACGTTTTTGCTATTTTAGAGAACAAGAAAATCAATTTGCATTTCCTTTTCTACAAAAAAAAATAACACACAAGGAGATGAGGTAAATTGGGTTTTGCCATACTGTGATAATGCTTTTAACTAGAGAGCATTAGTTTTTATATGTGTCCTTACCTCATGGTTGTTATATTTCCTTATCTTTTCAACACACTGCAAACTTAACAGAGGCGTTCTAAGAATAATCTTTTGTTCTACCGCATATTTCCAAAGCAGTAAACACAATATAAATTACCTATTGCATTAAAGTCGCATTTTGATTTATATTTTTATCCTTTGTGTGCTTTCTTTTTATTTCACACTGTTTCTTTTTTAAATAATTTTAATTGAGATTTTTAATCCATGACCACACTATAATTTTGCTGCTTTCCTTTCCTATTCTTTTTTTAAGTCTTAAATATATATTTATTGTCCATAATGAGTTACATTATTCAGTGGGCAAACAATGAGTTGTTATCCACAATTCCCCAATGTCCCCCCATCCCCAATCAGCTGGATATCCTCCTCCGTGGGCCGTCTGGATCAGTCCTTGTGGCAGGGGACCCTGGATAGCCTAGTACTCAGCCCGGTCCTCCTTTCCTATTCTTGTCTGTCCTCCACCTTGATTTCATTGAGCTGTCTTCTCTTCATCTGTTCTGATGTCTCAAGTTTTGGTCCTCCTCTCTCCTCTACATCAAATGGTTGATGGACTCATATTTTACAGGACTTGTGAGGTTAATGACTTCATGAATTCACAGGTTAGTTTCTGTCTGGAGGATAGTGCCCCAAAGTAACACTTCCCATTCTGCCCACTCTTCCATGATGTTCCCTGAGCTTTCCATGGTGTAACAGAGATATATCATTTAGCTCTGAGCTCACAACAGTTTCTTATTTTCAGCACTTTGGTGAGTTTTGAGTCTCAGTATCCCCTGCCATATCCATAGAGAAGCTATTCTAGGTAGCAGTGAGATCACACTAATAATCTTTTGGGCATCTCTTTCACAATTTCCTGATTCTTAAATATGGAGATAGAGATATTTCTTTGATTTTTAAGCACTGGGCTTTCTCTTCTCAGCACCTTTTAAAGTCTTAGATCTGCCCAGTACTGAGTGTCATCTGCACAAAGAAACTTCTCAAACCTAAACTGAGAACAATCCTTAACAATCAGTTTGAACATAACCATTTGGAGGGCAGTTTGGTTGGCATAGTGTATGCAGGTAACCAAATAATAGTAGTAGCATCCCTCCCAAAATCCTACTCATTACTATTGGTTTTAATTTATAGTAATCAGGAGTTAATGAGTTTATTGCCTAGTCTTGCTATAATGAAGCATAGTAAACATTAATTTACTTTGATTATTGATGGTAATAATTGTGTTCACCTGCCTTCTGATTGAATACGGCCAACTGTTTGTTTGTATAGCTTATGGTTCTCTCATTCACATTGCTGTTGGAAAACTCAGTTCGGGATTTTCATTAGGTCACCAGTCCTATCCTAGAGAAGAAAGCTAGAATAAAAAATCTTAGTAAAGTTTATGTCTCTTTGAACAGTCTATCTCTTACTTTTATTAATCAATTTTTCTATAGGTCATCCTATTGAACTAGCCTTCTGCCTTTGGCTTGCTTGTATCAGAAATGCTTTATGGCTGCCTGTTGCTTTGAGTCTTTTGACTTTTTAAATTTCTGCCACAGCATTTCTAGCATCTCCAAAACCTCTTGCACTACCCTGTTAAAATTTCCCAGGTTTTAGGATTCATCCAAGCATCATGTTTCCTCATTGTCCAACATTAAGAGTTGCAGAGAAGTATTCTCCTATTGAACACTCTTCCTTCTCAGTTACTTCATTGTATCATATTCTTGGGGAGAGGCTGAAAGGCTAGAGCAAAGGTAGAGACAGTTTGTAGGGACTAAGCCAACAATTTCCTGTCATCATACTGAACAAGGGAGAATCCCAACTCTTGGTTGATATAGTTTGGTTACTTTTGCAGCCTTAGAAGAATGCAGTTTCAAAACTTCAAGGCCATCAACTCAGATGCTCCAAGTAGATATCCCACTGTGTGAGTGCATTACAACTAAAACAAAGCTAATCTAGACATGGAAGACCTGCCAAGGAGGTCTCCTATCCATATGACTCAATGTTAGGTATTATTTTTCTCTGCCTGTTGACTGTGGCAGATAAATCTCTTTAGATTCTGACAAGCAGATATTCTGACTTCCATGATTAATATGAGCTAGTGGTTTATTGTAACCAGTCTGTCATTATATCAAGTACTAAATATATTACGAAAAATAAAATCAATCAATGAACACTATTCCAGAATTTTCAACTTCACTTTATATTTGCTAATATAACTGACTTCACCAGTACATTTTATAAGTTATTGTTTTTATGAGAAACTAAGTATTAATATTGGTATCTCTCGTCTAGGGCTAAGGTGATCCTTCAGTCAACTGGAGAATAATCCAATGGAGAAAATCAGTTTAGCCTTTCCCTAAAGGTTTGTAGTGATTTGGAAAAGTTATTCAGTGATTGCCTTCGGTTGTTTGGAAAACTTTTTAGTGTTGGGCACATCTGTCCAAAGAGGAGGAAGCATGATTGGTCAGTCAATGAAACTGGGTCATTACAGACTCCACAAGTCTCCAGAAACCCCAGTGGAATAACTGAGCACAGGACATTCACATGTAATTTTCCAGTAGACAATGAAGGGCTAAGACCTATGGACTCTCTGGCCACTTGACATAGATTACACAAGACAGATGGGAAAGCTTTATACAACGGGGTTCTCTTGACGTGGCAGTGGGTTTTCTGCCTAGAGAAAAGAGACTTTGAAATTGCTAAGTGTTAACATACCCACATTTCCTCACATGAAGCCAAATGATATAGTCCTGTTCAAGAATCTGTCAAAATGATATGCCTTTATGTATACCCAACACACATATTCAAGTACTTATATCCTAAGTATTAAATGAATGCAATCAGTTTTATCCAGGGTATTGGGTGAGGTATCAGGGACTCTTGAGCAAATTCCAGGGTACAGTTAAATGGTACTATTCAGCATTCTAAATATGTTACATTTTATTCTTTAATCCAAAAATTGTCTTTGGTATCACTATTCAAAATCTATGTACCAAATACACATTGTAATAAACATCACATGAAATTTCAAATATTTATATCTGCTTTAAATGTAGAATACACATTATTACCTTCTCATTCAAACATCTTATTTATTTTTTTACATTTTGTATAGTTCTCCTTTCTATATACAGAATTTCAAATTTAATTGTTTTTTTTTTCAGAGTTATTAGCTAATGGACCTCCTCTATTATTATTTTAAAAAATGAACTCATGTTTCAATTCCTTAGTACTCATAATTTTAAATCATTGTATTACCTATTTTAACTGAAATTGTGAGCACATAGAAAATTTCTAGGATAACTAGAACCCACTGTTTGTTGTTGTTGTTGTTGTTGTTGTTGTTGTTTTTAAATAGTATTCTTAAGGAGAACCAACAGAAAGAACTTTTTTTTTTATAGACAGTCAGCCAGGAAAAATTCCCAGAGAGAACAAGCTGATTGCACCTTTGTCTGTCCTGGCAGGACTGGAACCCGCATACCCAAAATGACTACAAGCAATTCCTCTCAGCAAGAGTGCTTATTGCTTCTTCATAAATTCAGCACACTTGTGTGGGCTGTGCATCCTGAGCCAACCTCTTGAGTCCATAAGCCAGTTAGGTGTTTATCTTACAAAGCTGAGTCTGGTCCATCCTAATTGGATGTCTGACTCCTATGAATGGGCCTGCCACATGTGACATTCTGCTCTTTGCTCTCCACCCTCCTGTCAGCAGATTCTCCTGCTCCTGTTTTGATAGCTCTTCCTTCTTCACAACCTGCCTGGGAAAAAGGGAGATTTCCTACTTGCCTGGAATTTTCCTGCTTGCATTTTACATGTAATTTGTCTGTGATGCTTTCTTTTGTTTAATCTATTTATTTAATTATTCGTTTGATTTTATTTTACTTGGAGAGAAAGAGGCTGAGAGAGACAGAGAATGAGAATGGGCCCACCAGGGGATCTAGCCACTGGAATGCAACTCCAGATGCATGGACCACCTTGTGCATCTGGCTTGGGGAACCAAAACTAGAAACTTAGGCTTGGCAGACAAGTGCCTTAACCGCTGAGCCATCTTTCCAGCCCTCCTATGCTTTCTTGCTGTTTCACATATGATTCTTCCCTAAACTCTGAGACCTTTACTCTCTAATCTCTGAGTTTTCTTAAAGTGAAATACTTTTGCTTTCAGCTTTGCTTCCCACTTCAGTGTGTGGGTGCTTCATCTAAGTCTTCTGGCCTGAGCTCTCATTTTGCCTCACATGTTTATATATTTATTTGCCTTTTCCATAGTCTTTTTACTCTCAGAGACTTCTTTTTCTTTGGGAGGGGGTGTTAGTCATTGAGGTAAGGTCTCACTGTAGCCCAGGCTGACCTGGAATTCACTATGAAGCCTCAGCCTGGCCTCAAATTCACAATGATCCTCCTACCTCTGCCTCCCTAGTGATGGTATTAAAGGTACATGCCACCACGTCCAGCTCCCTGGAGATATCACCAGCCTGTGGGCCCTTTGGTTCCTCTAAATCCCGCACTATTCTCCTACATATAGATGATGTACTTTGGGGGTATTCACAATCACCATTCTCTTCTCCTGTCATCCCATCCTCCCTCTCCTACTTCCCTTCCCCTTACCAAATGAGGCACACTTGTTCATTTTTATTGTGATATGAGTGCTGTTTAGCAAAGCAGTCTCAGCTCTCTGCAATGGAGACCCAGAGTAACATTGCATTTCTTAGATCCCATGAGAGCTGTTCTGTGGCTCATTATAACCAATGCCCTGGGAGCAGAATTAATGTGTCCCTTCTAAGAATCCCCTCTTTGCACAAAATATTAATTTGAAGCACGAGTCTAATGGATCTTTCCCTGTGACACAGCATTTGGCACCATGTGAAATGAAGAATGTTCTGCCCACTTGATTCTTTGTTGAGCTGTCCCAATTAGGTCATTTTTAATGGCTGTTAACTGAAAATAAATGACAAACTAAAGTTTTAAATCAAGAAAATCATATTATTTGATATCATGGCATTATCTAGATTTGTACATTATCAGTATTAACTGATAGCATATTAACTCAAAGTCAAATAATTATTGTCACTGTGAAAGAATAACACTGTATTCATTTAACAATGTATATGGTTGTCATTGACTTTATGATTCATTATATAAATGAGAAATTTCTCCATACTTACTTAAACATGGACATATAGAGCCAAAGACAGCTTTGTGGAAATGTAAAAAAAAAGTGAAATTGCAATATTTGTTTATAAAAGAATCATCCCTTCTGCAAGAGTTAAACATGAAGGGAGGTCACTAATTCTTCATTCTGAAAAACATTGGTGGGTGACAAAGCATGAATTATTTTTAGCCCTTTAGTGGTTGTTAAACTTCATAAAACCTGAGGCTGTTTCCCTGTGAGCAGAGATTCTTGCTTGTTTGGTTCTCTTATGTTCACTTAAGAAACAGTGAGGTGCTTTTAGAGTAGAGATTATACTAGCTAAACTGAGAAGTCAGCTTTGGTCTTTTTGTTGTAATTCAAGAATACAGATGCTTTTTAAGAAAACTTCCCACTTTCAACTAACCATGCTGCTGCTTATTCTCACCACCTGACACATTTGCAGAGAACAAGCATAACTGAGCCTCTGCTCAAGAATTCTTCCCTGTCTATAACAGGGACAACATGGCGGTATGGGGACCCTCCTGGCTATCTCCTGTCTCGACCCTTTTCTCCTCATGGTCAGATTAGCTTGTCATTTGTGGACATCTCTTGAGGTTGGTCAGTGCTATTTGCTTTATTTTCTCATATATATATATATATATATATATATATATATATATATATATACATATATATAAATTCCTTTTTTTGTTTTATTTTGTGACAAGGTCTCTTTCTGTAAGCCTGGTTGTCTTAGAACTCATTGTGTAGACCAGAATGCTCTTGAATTGCAAATACCCTACTCTCTCTGACTCATGAGTGCTTAAATTACATCCCTGCAAGATCCTTCTCTTCTTTATATCACTGAAGGTTGGTGATAAGATAGCTTCTTTATTTTCTTCTCATTGTAATTACTGTTACTTTTTAACATTTCTAACCTTTCATATTTAGTCCTCTTTGAGGTCTCACAGACTTACCATCACAGTGCTTGTCTTTTTTTTATGTTCCAAAAATAGAGTGAGAATAGTGAGGAACAAACCTTTGCAGACTCAACACAACGACACTTATTCCAACAGGATGGTCTTTGTGAAACTGCTGATTAGCAATTTTTATGGTACAATTTTCCTCCTTTGTTCACTTGGATGATTTCATCACATATCTAAATACTTAAAACCTGTGGTTTAAAAGCATATTTCAGCTGAACATTATTATAAATATATAAAGACATAGTTATTTAGGAGCCTATTAACATTTAGGGAGAAATATTATAAGCATCCTAAGACAATGAAAATTATTACTTTGAAATAAAATATGTGCTAGTTGCTGCAATTGTATTATAAATATACACAGATACTTTCTTTAATTTAATTGAATATGACATGTTCTAATGAAAATGAAATCAACTCTGGAATATTGATTTTACCTTTAAAATCTTTCCTGTAATAGTCAATTTTATGTTTACAATTAATACATTTATACAAGATAGAAAAACTATGGATTTTAAAGTCAGAGATGAATATAATGGGAACAAGTGTTTTACAATAATGACAAAGTAATTGCATCACTGATTACAAGAGATATTTTGGAAATATTTTAGAAATATTATTGCACTTAATTTAACTACTCTTATTAAAAATATCATTAGTATCATGATTTTATCTGATATTTTGTGAAAATAGTTCAGATAAAGCCTATTCGACATTAATGATATAAATAAAATATTTGAATTAAAGATTATCATTGTTTTGTAGCCAAAATAAAGCACAATTCATTAATCTAAATTCGTTAAAAATAGAATGCATTTTTGAGTTCAGTTATCCCAAATTTATTTTAAAAAATGTGTTATTTAAAAATTAATTGCATATGTCATCCCTTCAGAAGACTGTTTTTAAATCTGGCACTGTCTTTAAATCAGAATGTCTTCATTCTTATGCCCATGAGGTAGAAACCCATGTCAGTTCTGACAGAGGGGACAGCAGTGTTTGGAACCAAGGGTCAAAACTTGTACATTATTCAGTTTAAGTGTATTCAATTTATTATGGATTTAAATTAGAATCAGATTAGCATATACATTTCAGAGCATTATACATTATTAGTTTTAATTTGGATTTAGATTTTGTACAAAATATCCAACCAAGTTTAGTAATTAAATTTATTTTGCATTGCTATTTTTTTCTCAGATGACTTTACGACTTGTCAATAAAACTTAAACAGAGTAACAAAAATCAGTTGTAAATCCTGGAGGATGGTGCTCTCTTTGAAAGTATAAACTCAATTGTGATATATACATTTTCTTGAAAGTGGGAAAACACAAAAGTTAAATATTTGCACCATGTTGTAAGAAGCATCCATATTTCCTTAGAATCTATATTCCTGGACACCTATAGATACTTTTTGGAAGGTTATTTATTAATCACTTATTTTTAATAAGTAGATATCATTATAAATGTATTACCTCCACACTTTCCCCTTACACTAGAGAAAATAATGAAGCTAAACTCATAGCTGAATGACAATTTATGGAAATGAATTCTGATTATACATAAAATGAGAAAACTTGGAAGACCAAGAGGTTTCTTCCTTTCTCTGTTTGGCTACCTTCTTTGAGATAGCATTGTTGATGACATAGCACTACCCTTAAGATATATGACAGAAAATTAGTGGCTCATGAGATGCAGTGTAACTTTTCCAATACCCAGTCTATGAAGTGATTGATCATTATTGGCTGTAATGTAGGGAAGAAGCTGGTCCTGCCCCTATGAATACCCCACTCAATACAAAAAGCCCAATAAAGCACAGTCATTAGGCAGTTCACACAACACAGTAGAGACACTACAGCCACTTTCTATGGTCCTGTTTTTTACTCCTTCAGGTCTGTTCCCTTGTCCTGTTGGCTGGCTTTCTCTGGACTGGCATATCTCCAATACCCATCATTAAAGGAAGTGGCTGTCATCTTAGAGGTCTTCCCACTTCTAATCAAATACAAATGCATATGTCTTCAGGAATTCCTACTAATGAGGGTTGTTTATCAGGTTGATTTGTGTTCTTGATTTCTATTATGGTTGACTACAGGAATGGACGTGATGAGAAAATTGATGAGACTTAAAATGAAAGTCTGTCAAGAATGCTATGCTATTAGTCTTCTTCACTTGGAGATGTGTTATGGCTCCTTCAATCCTCCCTCCTAATCCTTGAATTCAAGATACTACGTTACTCAATTGTCAAGCCTGCACTGTAAAAGTAGTCATTAATTTCATTTAAAATCATCTTCTACATGTAATCTGATTGCTATGCATTATTAATTAATTAGTGTCACATATAGAAACAGTTATGAGTCCCCTGATGTGATATTTTTCTTTTAGCTCAGTTCTTTCTTTAAAATATAAGATTTTTGGTACTGAAGAGATGGCTTAGCGGATATGGAATTTACCTGAAATGCAGAAGGACCAGAGCTCAAGTCCCTAGTGCCCATATAAAGCCAGATGCACAAGAGGGCACATATATCTGGAGTTCATTTGTGGAGGCTGGAGGCCCTGGTGTGCCCATTCTCTCTCTGTCTGCCACTACTTCTCTCTCTCTCTCTCTCTCTCAGAAATAAAATATTTTAAAAAATAAAACAAAATATACAATTTTGATTAGATTATTCTTTCACACATAGTCAAAAAACACTGCTTATTTTGTTCCTATCAGTGTTTCTAAAGACAGTATGTTTTATTTGGTGATCTTTATAACAATTTGTGAAATGTCCACTTTTTTATAATGGACATTTTACAGATAAATAAGACATTTATGTGGTTCTATATGACAGAACTAGAATATGGTATTTAGTGACAATTTATCTTTGCTATGTGCCTTTGGGAACCGAAGTTGCCTGGGAAATCACATCTTTATGGAAGAGGTGAAGACTCCACAGACCGATTGCCTGATACCAACAATATATTCAGGAGAGTTGGAATGTGGTGCCTCAAAAGCCAAAATTAACTTGGGCTACCTTTTTAATTCCCTTAATCTCCATCTATTATAAGCTTTCACATGACACCTGACTTCCTTTTGAAAATCAAGTAAAAATCTTTGGAATGAATGAATTTCCCCACTAGCTTCCAAACATCCCAATACTAAGGTTATCACCTCTGATTTGAGACCTGGAACAGAACTTTCTCTCCATTGCTCTAACCCTTCCTTCTTATGTTCTCATAAAAGTATTTTCTAAAAGCATTGATTTTTGTACTTTTTCTTTCTGTGACTATAAAAGTTCATGTAACCTCTTCCGAAGTGGATTGCATCTTTGCATCCAAAGTGAATCTGCCTGTGTTTTTGGCCATGGCCACTCACATTGGGCTTAGAGGTAAATATCTCTTCCCTGTGGAGCACGATATGTGAGTGAACACCTTAGAGAAGTCATGTTGTTGCACACTGTCTAGCTTGATCAAAGGTAAGCAGTCCCACGTGCATAGTTCCTAGTGCCAAGATCACAGTCAATCTCTGCTCAGATCCTGTCTGCCATGTGAAGGATAAGCAGCAAAGTGGAAGAGACAGAGGAAGAGAGCAACCTAGATTTATTTCTTATTTTTTTACAAAAATTCAGAAATGGTTATAATCAGTTATGTACTGCTAATTTTGATTACACAATCCAAAATTTTGCTATCAGAAGTTATTGGGTGGTTTTTGAATAAGATTGTTCACTAAAGTAAAAAAAAAGAGAGAAATTGAACTGGCTACAAGGTAGGAAAAATCTGACATTAAGTAAGATTTTCATAGCTACACCTGAAGGTGAATATGAAACATTTGTTGTATTTGCTTCTGTTCTTAAAATGGGCACTGTCTTATGTTTATATATATATGTCATAAAAAGAGTTGATAACCTAGAAGGAAATACTAAGATAGAGATTTTAGGCAAAGTACGAAAAATGGATCCTTGGGGAGAAAAGATCAAACATTTCTTTTTCAAAGTCAATAAGAAGGAGATCAAAAGAAAAAAAGAGATTTGGAGAAGTTCACAGTGAAATATTTCTGCTGTCATGGAGAAGTAGTCTAAACTGCTTGCCGGGGTTGAAATTAAGACAGAATTAGAGAACATACTTTTATTTCATGCCTGCTGTTTAGTTTGTGGAAAGAAGACTGTGGTCCTTAGGTCTCTCCTTTTAGGTCTCCTGCACTTACGTTTTTCTTCTTTTTTTATAGGACTGATTGAGGAAACAACATATTTGGGGATCAGTTTATGCAACAGTGTGCATTAAAATATTATTTAATCATTATGATCTGATATTAGAATAGAAATGAAGCTGAATATAGCTCTTTGGCAAAATGTAAAATATGTCTTCAGAGTGATGCTGTTCATGAAAGTAAAATTTAGAATTGATTAAAGTATTCACTAATCATTATAGAAAGTATGACTACTAAAATATCTATGGGCAGAAATATATATGTATAGAGAAATAATAGTAGATACTTATTTGAAAATGTATATATGTGTTACATCAAGAAAAATTAGAAGTGACAAATGTAAATAACGACTACATTCACCTGAAACTCAAATTACATCTGCTAGACTAATACTTCATTCTAGATCAAATCAAAAATATTGATACTATTAAAATAATATGAAAACAATTAAAATGATATAAATATTAATATAACAGACACTTCTTTTTAAATATAATTCCTAGAAAAACAGTTACTGTGATTATAGAACACTTTTATCAAAAGGTAATAAAAATAGTTAATAAAAGAATGAAAACTCTAATGATTGCTGGATGATGTGAACTTGTGATATAAGAAAGAGTAGAATTATGTCTTATATGGAAAAGGAAGCTCTTACTGAGAAAACTTATAAAACTAAAAGTAAGTTCTATAAGCCATTATAATGCACATAAAACTATTTCATGAATTTTGCCTATGTGGACAACAAATGAAAAGGTAAGTTGAATCCAAACAAGGAAAAACAGGTAATATATTATCTAGACTCTGAATTAAATGTTATTTTGAGAAGAAAATGTTATAATGAAGATTAAATATCAAGTGCTATTCTTCCATTCAGTGTTTATCCTGCTTTGCATTTTTCCCAAATGCCACATTATCAGTTGTGGAACTGAGAGGAAGAGGGGACAGAAAGAATGTAAGAGCCATAGTGGGGGTGAATATCTTCCTCAGCAACAATACACA
>PVHP010013865.1:0-40141 GCA_004024765.1 Zapus hudsonius | reverse complement strand
CTTCTTCTTCTTCTTCTTCTTCTTCTTCTTCTTCTTCTTCTTCTTCTTCTTTTCCCCTCTCTCTCTCAACCGGGCTGGCCTGGCCTAGAGTTCACAGTCCTCCTGCTTCAATCACCTCAATGCTGGGAACTACCATGCCTGACTTGATTTGTTTCTGTTTTTCAATTAGCTCAACTTAGGAGACTAGACTAAATTATCTAATTCCACTCCAGTCATTGATGCACTGTGAGGGCCCACACTCAGAGAGCGGGGAACGGGACCCGGGAGCCTCATTCCCATCTTTCTATGCTTTCCTACTGTATACACACTCTCTTGGCTCACCCCTTGTTTTACTTTGAGACACTTGACATGACTAGTCCAAGTAAAAAGGGAAACAAAGGACAGAATTGTAAGGAGGGAAAATGGATTTCTATAGTTTAACCGATATTAGCAAAAATGCCCTTTAATAAATGGTGACTTGTATTTTCCCTTTGGGTTCATTATGCTGCTTCTTAAAACCTGTTTGAGAAATGAGCTTTGAAGTTAATGGCCTATGAAGGTACTCAGCAATATTTAATCTCAGGGCCTGTGCCTGGAAGAAAATGAGGAAAGAGCCCCCCTTGGTGTGTGTGTGTGTGTGTGTGTGTGTGTGTGTGTGTGGTGTGCATGTGTATGTTGTGTGTTATGTATTGTGTGTGTTGTGTATTGTGTGTGTATGTGGTGTCTGTTGTATGTTGTGTGTATGTGTGGTATGTGTGTGTTGTGTATGTGATGTGTGTGGTGTTTTTTTGTGTGTGGTATGCATGTGTGTTTATGTGGTGTGTATGTGCGATGTGTGTTTTTGGTGTGTTTTGTGTGTGTATGTGTGTTGTGTGTGTGTGGTATTCATGTGTGTGTTGTGTGTGTATGTGTGTTTTGTGTGTGTGTTGTGTGGTATGTGCACATGTAGAGACCAGAGGACAATTGCATGTGTTGTTCCTCGGGAACACTATCCACCTTTCCTTTGTGATTTATTGTCTTTCCCTGGGTTGGAATTTTCCAGAGCAGGCTAGTAGGGATGGTCAGCAATCCCGCTTGTCTCCACCTTCTTGGTGCTAGATTACTAGAACTCAACAGCATTTGTATACAGGTACACAGGTTCTTGGGATCAAACTCAGGTCTCCATGCTTGCAGACAAGCACTTTACTGACCGAGCTATCTCCTCAGCCAGCCCCCGGGCAAACCCCTTCTGCTGAAGGACATGGCTGGAGGGAGTTTGGAAACTGGCTGTGTCATTTTCCATCTGCCCCAGCCTCCAGAATCACAAGACCTCCCAGCTCTTCCTCACCAGTTCCCTTTTGCCCTGTGCTACCAAGCAATACCTCCATCCCAGGAGCCACTATTATACAGTAATTTACAGTTCCCAAAATGCTTTGTGCATTCCCACAACCCCAGAAGCAGGGACATTAGTCTCACCTTGAGGGGCGGAAGCAAAGTGCTGAGAGATTAGGAGACTTGCTGAAGGCAGTACCGAAGCAGCCCCGGCTCTCGAATCAAGGTTTCTAACTCAAAGTCAACTGCGTCTTCTCGAAGGCCATAGAGATAGATGAGTTTTATTCTTTGTGGTCACACTCCCATGGTGGTGATGGCCCCTGTTTGTCCTTGTGAATTTGGGCTCAGCATGCAAATACCCATGAGCATCTTGCAAATAGGCAAGACCTAGGCCTGGGGTAGCTGGCCTCTGGCCACCACACGCAATCAGTTCTCTAAAGTGAACAGGGCTGGTGACTTTCATTCTTCACTCCTCCTTTATCTGATCACCCATTGGATTCTGGGAAGAGAAAGTCACAGAGCTTCAGGCAGAGAAACTCTCTGTAACCACTGGATGTCAGCACTGATCTATGCTTGATAACCAAACCTTTCCCAAGCTGAACTGAGGCCTGTGCACCAGGGTTTCAATGGATTCAGAATGGTACCATGACCAGAAGCAAAGCTCATAGTGGCTCTACATATTTTAATGAAGCAGCTGAATTTCTCTGGCTTTGTCTGTGACAGGCTGATGTTCTTGGATTTCTGTCTTCAAGTGTATGCTACGGCTTGATTATGAAATGCCCCCACAAGCTCATGTGTTGAATGCTTGGTTTCCAGCTCATAGGACTTTTTTTGGGACTTGGTGGAGACTCTAGTGGGTGGAGCCTGACTGGCAGAAGTGGATCACTGAGGTTGGACCTTTGTAGATGACATCTGGCCTTCTGCTTCATCACCACACGGTTCTGTTGCCACAGTGCTCTGCTCAAGTGCACGGGACCAAGCAACCATGGACTGAACCTGCGAGCAAAGGAAAGATTTCCTTCTCTAAGTCTTCTGAGGTAACTAACACAGTGAGAGAAGAGCAGCTCTCCTAACACCATCTTAGCACATCCCTGGGGTCTGATTGATGCCCTTCCTGAGAATGACTCATGTCTAGGAGTCTTAAAGGTACCACACAGCAAAGAGCTGAAACGGTTGTCTTGAGGAATGACAGAACCTTAAGGAATTATGCGATTCATGAATCTTCACAAATGTGTAGCTTGAATAAAAATAGAAATGGAAAGTGTCATCTTCCGAGTCTCCTGCAAGAGGGGGTGGAAAGAACGTCACAGGCTGGAGGACGGAGGATGGGGAGGAGTGCTGTGGAATGTGTCATCTGGACTTGACATGGAAATTACATTCATGAACTCATAACAGCTGTGGCTCCCTGAACAAGACTGAGCCCATTAACATTCCGTCAAGGATGGGGGAAGAGCTCACAAGAGCCTACGCCTCCCAGAGTAGCTATTGACAGATAATGGTTGCTGGGGGGAGGGGAAGTCAGGTTCTTCAGTGGTATAGCCTCTGGTAAATTGTCCATACTCCAGGAAATAACCCCCTACCCGAGCATTTGCAAGCAACCCTAATTTATCTCAATGGATCTTTCTCCAAAGCTGTGGAAGTGCACAGGGGATTAGCAGGAAGAAGAGGTTCTGTGGGAATGGGCGGGATAAGAGAGGGTGATGGGGGTGCACGATCAAAATCAGGATCAAAAACAGTATCCATGTAAAATTATCAAGATAGATTAAAAACTAAAAGATAATTAATTATGAAAATTAACAACAGAAAATATCATGAAGCAGCCACTACAGACGGAAGGAAGGGGGCAGGAAGAAGGGAGAGATGGTTCATGAGTCGGGCACAGTGACATTGGGTGCGCTAGTTTGGGGACCCTGCATCAGAAGTTTCACTTACTATTTCATTCCCTCCTCTGTTAGTCCTCCAGCAACACCATGAGGTACTAGATGAGGAAACTAAGGTCTAGAGAGGAAGTCCCCGAAGCCCGGAAGTGGTAGAGCTAAGCTTCACACTCAGGCTGTCTGATCTCCAGCCCATGCCCTTCCCTGCTCCGTTAGTTAGCCCATCTCCTTCCTCCTTCCCCACAGGGTAGAGTGAGGCAGGAATGAAGTCTTGGGTTTCTGATTATCTCAAATATTCTTTCCAGGTCCTCACTGGGCCTTGTCTCAATGTCTGTTCTAGAACTGCAGGGAGGTGGAGCCAAGGAGAGACAGGCCCAGACAGTCATAGCAACCATTACTGAGAGGGAAGTAGACGTCAACAGTTCCCCTCCACACAGCTCCAACCAGCCTACCGGTTAGCTGGCACTTCCTGGGACCTGCCTGCCTTTCCTTCTATGGCTGATACCTCCCTGCCCAGCTCTATTCAGACACCCCAAACTGGAAGGTGATCTTAGTCTTCCAAAGCTCTCCTCCTCCTCTAGGAGCTGTTTCTACTCCGAGACAACCTTCCAGGCCTGGCAGTCTGGTGCACACAACACCAGACCTTGTTCTCATAGCCTGAGACTTAGCAACAGGGTGTGCACATCAAGTGTGGCTTGGAGCAACTGCTCGCCCAGAGCATTCTGATCTTGCTATCCTGGGCCCTGGAAGGTGTCCAGAGTGGACCTGGGTGGCTTTCTTCCCCAGATAATGATAGGTAAAAGGTTCCCACTTCCTCTTCTGTCAAATGATGAGATAGAGCCTAGGGGTCTTTCATGGCCAGCCACCTCCAATGTACTGTGTCCCTTAGGTACACTGGGCTTGGGACATGACCTGAGCAGAAACATGGACTGACTCCGTTCACCATGACAGAGGTGGGCAGAGCCT
This sequence comes from Zapus hudsonius, assembly GCA_004024765.1. Classification (NCBI taxonomy): domain Eukaryota; kingdom Metazoa; phylum Chordata; class Mammalia; order Rodentia; family Dipodidae; genus Zapus; species Zapus hudsonius. The sequence goes on along the minus strand of PVHP010013865.1, from coordinate 36,008 downwards.
CAGGTCACCCTGCACAGTGAGTCAGAGTGATTGAGTGAAGTCTCAGGTGACAGATGCAGCCAGATTTAGGGCGAAGTAGGGCAATCTTCCAGGTTTACAGCCATCTCCAGGCAGAATCTTGGCTGGCAAAGAGGACTTCATAGGAATGTTGAGATGGGGGAATTAATGAAGGTGCTAAGTTTGTGGGCCAGGTGGACTGTAGAGAGACTCCTGAGAAATTGGGCTAACAACTTGAGAAAGGACGCAGCTGAAAGCTGGCAGCTGCTAGCTCCCTCAGCAGCTGGGGAGATGAGGGCACCATGGTACCCACCCACTGCGACCCCTGAAGCAGGGCCCATGCTACCTCTACTGCTTGCCTCTTTCCTCCACCTGAATTTTGCATCCGTTTAGGATATGGAGCCAGACAGTAAAGGATTTAAATGCCGACTCTGTCACATGCTAGCTGAGCACCATAGAGAAGTTACCTCCTTGGTAAGACAGAGATATACTAGTCCCTACCTTAGAGATACTGTGAAAAGTCAGTGGCACATGCAAAGCTTTGTGGTGGCTAGTTCTAATCTAGAAAAAAAAATCACAAAGAATGTTACAGGCTAGTCTTTGATTTTTGTTGTTGATGTTGGTGTTTTGTTTTTGTGATGCTAAGGACTGAACCCAGGACCTTACACATACTCAGCAAGCACCCTACCACTAAGCCATACACCCAGTCCCTTAGCCATTCTCATTAGCAGATATGCAAGGTCACCTGGCAACCAAGTGACTTATAGGAGTTAAGCTGATATAAACAAAAGGGTGAATGAACCAGGTGTCAACAATGAGCTGTTAGCAATGGAAAATGATTTTCTAACTTGGGGAATATTTCAGACATTTAAAAAGGCATCAAGAGAGACCTTGCATAGTCACCCTCCTATTCTTGAAGCCGTTTTTAAACCCAACTGTATCTGTTCTCTTTTCATTACTGTGATTAATACCTGGGCTCACAGTTTGGGAACGTCCAGTCCATCATGGTTGGGAAGGTGTGGTAGAGTTCATGGTGAGTGTGTTGCTGAAATGCCTGGAATGAAATTCCAGGTATCAGGAAACAGAGAATGCAAGAAGTATGATCAGGATATAAAACCTCAAGAGCCACCCATAAGTGACCTACTTCCTCTGGCGAGGCTCCACCTCTTAAAGGTTCCAAAATCTTCCAGAACAGTGCCTCCAGCTAGGAACAAATTCATGAGCCTATGGGGAGCATTTCATATTCAAATCACAGCACCCTCCTAACCCCAAGGTGAATCTTGAAGGTGATGTTCTTCCTTCCCAGGAATGTCTCCGTGCTGACTCCTTATGGGTAGAAATCTTTAGGCAACATCATTTTTTGCATAAAATTGTAAAACTTTATGTAAATGAGCCAAATGTGATGGCTCATGTCTGGAATCCCAGTAAGATTGTTCCTCACAGGGACTCTTCTTCGCAGCATTCGATACTTTTCAAAAGCTAAAGTGAGGAGCTGAAGGCATGTTTTGGATTATGTAGACTTCACATGTCTTCTTTGTGTCAGGCTAAAGTGGAGTCCTTTTATGACAGTTTCAAGCAAGTTCACGGATTCTAGGCCTGACCCCCCCCTCCCCCTGAGTGGAAGCTGTGTCTAGCCTGAGTTCAAACCTAGATACAAAAACCGATTGGTCAGGTATGGACCAATCAGCTGTCTCTCTGACTTACCTGGTGGAGGTCTTAAAAAGTCTCTGAAACAAAGTCCAGCCTCTTATTCCCGCATATGGCTTCCTAGGAGAAGGACTTCTGAATTTCCAGGCCTTAGGAAGGTAAGGCCTTCCCTCACCACAGCCATTAGGCTGGGGTGAGGGTGGCTCAAATTTTTCCCACATGTACTTTTTTCCTCATGATGGGAGCTCTCTGTTATCTTTTCTTCTTTGGCTTGTTTGGCTGAACAGTATAGATTTTGTTAAAACCTCTCCCATGTGTTCTCCCCACACTGGTGGCTGGAGAACTCTGTAACTTCCCATTTTCCTTTAAATAAAGTCTCCCACTGTACCTTATCCTCTGGTGATCTATAATTTTAAGTCTTTAACTTTATAGACAAGAATTCGGGTATGCCTTAAGCTCTGAGGTACATTAGAAGTAGCTGGGTACTCTTTAGATTCTAATCCCCAGCTCTGCTGTTACACTTGGGCTTAAATGAATTGGATGACAGTGAACCATTGTCCCTGGGCTCTGTGTGAATGCGTGGGGACTCTTTGGACCACAGAGCACAGAGACAAGTTCAGACTATTTCAAATCATCTGGTATGTCTAAGATGCTTTATACTTGAACACATAGCCATCCACAGAACAGTGGGAGCAGGGAGGAGATCATTTTATCTTTCTTGCAGACTTCTCTCCTCTTGGCTTCTGTTTCCACTGCTCTCCATACTTCCCAGTAACAGATTTTCTCCAAGTCTCAAATTCAAGTTCTCCAGGAGATAATTAGGTTGGTTGAGGCCCTGCAATAAGATAGGGTTTTGGGTTTGGGACAACTATAAATACTGCCCTGAGCTCTGTATGCATCCCTAAGTGACTGAGGGGCAAACATGGTGGATCTTTGTGGAGAAAGGGTGTCACACGAAGCTTGTGAGGCAACACGACCTCCTAGCTGCCCCAGAAAGACACATGTCCTTGGCAGACACAAATGGGTGTTAAAGTTACAGCTGAGCAGTGCTACTGTTGAAAACTACTAGCTACGGTTCTGGCCCCAGAAGTCCCCATTTTCAACCAACCAGCCAAATCCAGTAGGCCTGGATTGGGTGCACCAGGAGAGACCACTTCCGGGGGTTTGGCTTCCAGGAATAAGTTCCCTTGAGAAACTCCACAGGCAGCTTAACCCTCAAGAAAACTACTCATTAGGCGCTTGGGGAGCTGTTAATTACCCTGTTCAGCCAAGAAGCAGTGTGACCACGCCAGCCTGCTGAACAATAATGACATCTCTAGAAGTTCCAGCTCCAGCCTTGAAGGCCTGGGCTCCCTCCTGCCTCCCCTTCCTCTGATCACCACAGACACCATGCCTGCATCCCCACCCCCACCACAGCCCTGCTGCCCAGAGACCCTCACTATGACATTCAATTAGAACTGTTCCCCCTGGGTCCTGTCCCTGGGACAATTATATTTTCCAAAAGAATTCACAGGAATGCAGTAGCCAGCAAAGGCTTGTTTGCTACATTATAAGCGTTTTTCATCTCAGTTATGTTTACAAAGGGATAAAGATTAACTGACAGCCATTGCTCATCCTCTCTCACACACATATGAAAGTTGAAGAAATTTATCTTGTCTCGGATAAAACTGACTTTTGGTTGCCATGGAAACAATCCTGCCCTCTGCCTCCTGGCCCTACACTGAAGCAGGCCATTTGCAGCCTTCAGGACAGAGCTGAGGGGAAGAAAGACTGTGGGAGGGGGTGCTAAGAGGTCTATGCTCTAGTCTGTGTATCAGCCTTTCTGAGTTTCTGGAAAATGAGTGATGAATTCATAGATCCCAGATGTCTTTTCTATAAAGAACATCCTTAGACACACTTGGGGAGACCTGGCCTGTGAACCCACTTGGCACCTGGCCCATCCTGTGGGTGAAAGAAGGGAGGGAACATCTCTCAGTTCATTGAGGAAATTGGAATGCAGCAGAGGCTGTGAGTCTGGCCATGGGCCACCAGAGGGCAGCACTTAACCTAGGCTCAGGTAATGGGACTGAGATTTTTGACATCAAGTGACCTGGAGTTAGAAGTCATTCAAGGTGGTAGCCGCTGAGTGGCTGGGGCAGAGTCCAGGATAGGGTGTGCCTGTGTTGTCAGCAGTGATGTCTCCATCAAGATTTCCCGTAGTATAAATGTGACGTGGTTGCCACTGTTAACTGTAATGAGCTTGTTTCTTTTTTTCTGCTGCTTGCACCTCTATACTTTCAGTACAGTATTGATGCTTTCTCTTCTGTTGGCCAGAGCTGGATTCTATCACCTGACACCAGAAACCTTGCCTGGAACCCTTGTGAACTAATTGACCCACAGTCTGGTGTTCATGGCTGAAACCATTTTGAGATCTTACCTAATCCCAAAGGTGTTTATGGTTTCAAGGTGGAGGTTGGCATCAATGATACCTCATCCCAAGGTTGCCATAGAGACATCACCTCACCTGCCAGTTCTCAATTGTCCCTGCTTGCATGGGACAGTGTTGAGGATTCAAGGGAAGAGAGTTGGGTGGTGCTCCACTAAGCAGATGCTCTCTATGCTTACCCTCAAAGGGTACCTTAAAAATACTGTGTGGTGATGATAAAAGTATATACCATATTCCTTCAGCACTCTGCCTCTATGTTAGCACCTTGGCATTCCTGTTATATACTAGCAACACAGCTTCTCTGATAAGCCAGGAACAACCAGCAACCCTGTGTGAGCAGCTAGAGAGCGACCCAGTATCAGAGTTCAACGGCTGAAGCATCAAAGCCAGAGGAATTGACCTATGGGGTCAGCATCCAAGCTGGCAGGAGCCTCAGAGGTTGTTCCACACCCAGGCTGGAAAGAGGGCTCAGTGAGTAAGAGTGCTTACGGCACAAGCATCGGGCCTGAAGAAGTCTAAGATTCCTCTACCCACCCAAGTTTGATTTCCCAGCACTGACATGTTGGGTTTGACCACATATATCTGTAACCCTAGAGATGTGGGCACAAAATCTGGAAAACAACACACCCAGGAATCAGGGAGAGATTCCTGCTCAAGGCAATACACAGATGAATGACAGAAGAGTATACCTGACATTCTCTGCCCTCCACACGTGTGTACATTGGGAGTGTGCATTTGTACACACTACACACACATCTTACACCACACCACACTCACATGCAATAACAATCCATGCCAACATTCTCTCTTCACAGACAGGGAAACTGAGGCCCAGAGAAGGGAAGCATAACTTGCCTATAGTCTTATAGTTACTTAGTGGTATTTTAAGGTTTTACCAAACTCATTGGCTCTCTGCCAGTCATTTCATCTCATACCCACTCCCCACCCCTTACTGTTATCCATCCCTCTATTTGGAATATCTCAGTCCAACTGCTTCCTACATGTTGTAGTCAGCTTTTTCATTGCTGCACAGAAAGAGCCCAAACAAAAGCTGTTTGATGGGAGGAATGGGTTTATTTTGGCTCAAGGGGAAGCTCCATCAAGGTAGGGAAAACAAGGGCATGAGCAGAGGGGTGGACATCACCTCCTGGCCAACATCAGGTGGACAACAGTAACAGGAGAGTGTGCCAAACACCTGACCTACGCCATTATAATCTGCCCCTGGCCCTCACAAACTCATAATGATACATGATTAAAATACAATGCATTCAGTTCAATTTTAAAAATCCCCACAGTTTTTATTCATCCCAATGATATTCAAACATCCCCATAATCGAAGTTCATTAACTGAGCCATAATGAAAAAAAATAAAAAAAATAAAACCATAACGGCACAGAACATTCACACTGCAAAAGATAACATAGGGCATGGCAAAGGCAGATTGAACCAATACAAGATTCAAAACAAATAGGGCAACATGAAACTCTATCTCCAAGTTTGATAATTCTAACCAGTAACAAGTCTCTTGGACTTCCGATTCCACCCCTGTAGCTCAGCTAATCACATTCTGGGAAAACTTCATCCAGTGCTGGAAGCTCTCCTTGGCAGCCATTCCACAGTCCTGGCATTTCACTAGGTCTCCACTGCAACCCATGATTCATCCTCATGGCTCCATTGAGCCACCATATAGGGAATCCAACCCCTGCTTCACACTGCCCATGGCCAGAAACCATGTTGTAAATCCAATAACCCTCTCTTTCTGCATTTGTTATACTCCATAGTACCAGGTAGGCTACCAATTTGTTAATCTGGAGGGAATAAAGCTGACTTTGAAGAGTAAGAAACCTCCTTCAGCATTCAGGCCCCTTCAAAAGAGTCCACATTCTTTCTGCTGTCCCAATGCAGATCATCTGGCCCAATCTCAATGGTTGTCATCTCTCAAACAATTGCAGCTGAACAGGCAGCAGTTTTGGCCCAAAGACTTCATTTCTTTCTGTGCCATCTTCTGCTCGCACCAGTCCAGTTCCACACAAAGCAACTCTGCACAAGTTCTCAGGACACAGGCAGGCAGAATGCAGCAAGCCTGTCATACAAACTGCCTCTAGACCAGTCCTAACAAAGTTCCTTCTCACCCTTGTAAGCCAAACCTCACAGTCCATAGTTCTCACTGCATTCAGGTCTTTCAACTCTGACCAGAATGATCCATGAAGCTGTACTTATAGCACTGCCAGGCGTCTCTTAGGCCGAGGTTTCAAATTCTTCCAGATTCCTCTTGCAAATCAGTTCCAAAAGGCCAAAACCCACAGAATCGGGCTTCTAGCAGCTACAAAAGATCCCTCTCTCTGTACCAAATTGTTGCAATCAGCTTTTTCATTGCTGCACAGAAAGCACCCAACCAAAAGCTGCTTGATGGTAGAAATGGGTTTATTTTGGCTTACAGACTCCAGGGGAGACTCCATCAAGACAGGTAAAATGATGGCATTAGCGGAGGGGTGGAAATCACCTCCTTGCCAACATCAGGTGGACAACAGCAACAGGAGAGTGTGCCAAACCCTGGCAAGGGGAAGCTGGCTCTATCACTCATGAGCCCACCCCAACAACACAGCTCTAACAAGGCTCTAATTCCAGAACTGCCATCAGCTAGGGATTGAGCATTCAGAAGACATTCATTTGTGGGGGACACCTGAATCAAACCACTATACTACATCTGTTGTCACAAATGACCAAACATTTGGTGTCTTGTAGCAACACAAAGTTATCTCACAGTTCCAGAGGTCCTTAAGTCTGACCTGAATTCCATTGGGTTAAAACTGAGATATAAGGAGAGCTGTGGTTACCTCCTGGGATCTGGGGTTTCTAGGGAAGACTCCCCAATTTTCACACACACACACACATACACACACACCTTTTATCTTCTCAGATGGGTATATGAAGACAAAATGAAAAATCGAGGCTCTGTGCTCCTGATGTGCTTGAGAAACAAGTGAGCTAGGACTTTTTGGGATATAAGTGACTGAAAATAGCTCAAGCAGATGGGAACACAAGGGAAGGTAGCATGGACCTGCCTGGAGAGGTGGAAGGGTTGTGAAGGTGTCAGAGTAGAAGCTGCCCCCCAGCATGGCTACCAGCTTGAGGAGTTCCCTCCACTCAGATAAAGCCACACCCTTGGCCTCACAGCAGAAAAGAATTCCAGAATGAGGCCAAGTTAGTGAATTGATTAAGTATCCAGACAGAGACATACAGGAAAAGGGCAGGTTACACACCAAGTTGTGGGCATGGGCTTCCCTGGAGTTGTAATTAGAGATAGCTATATAATGGCTACATATATGATTTTGTGGCTTTCTAAGTTACAATGCTCAAAGGAGGTAATTTGTAACAAGGCTTCAAGATTAAGCAAAAGCTTAAAATTTAAGTAAAATTTAACAATTGAATAAAAATACATGACCTGGTTTACTTATTTCTCTTAAAGAATTTCATTTTTAAATAGTTTATTTATTTGTCAACAGATTGAGATAAAGAGGAGGGAGGGGAGGAGAGAGGGAAGGAGAGAGAGAGGGAGATAGAGGGAGCGCATGCTTGGCTGGACCCCTTCAAACCAACTCCAGATGCATGCACCACATTGTGCGTCTGGTTTTACGTGGGTATTAGGGACTCAAACCTGGGGTCTGGCAGGTTTTGTAAGCAAGCCTTTAACCACTGAGCCATCTCCCCAGCCAGACTTTGTAGCTTTAAACATCATTGTGCAAGAATTCTTTAGGAAAGCATGCATTATTCCTGTAGGCAATCTTGGCTTTATCAGTTATATTGAAGCTCCTGATTCAGCCATCAGGAAAGATAAATTAGATCCCAAGTTAGGTCTCTCCTTTCTCATGTCCTCTTATTTTTCCTGTTGTCCTGCCCTGCCTCAAAGAGCATGTTGAGGTTCTAGAGGAAGTAGACCAGGAGCGGGTTGTGCCTGGTCCCCTCTTCTCACCCTGATTGTTCCCTTCTGCAGTCAGCTTACCTCCCACCACAGGACAGGTGCCTGGCCGCATCTTCCTGTCCTGGGAAGTTGTGGAGACAAAGCCCTTCCCCTCCAACTCCAAACAGTTTCTGAGAAAGGACCCTGAGATTCCTGTACTGGTCAAATGCTCCCACTGGGCTATAGTACATGGGACAGGGTCCATGGCTATGGTCCTACCAAGCTCATGATGGAAATGAAGGAGAAATGGCTGATATAAGTGGATGAGGGCCAGAGGTCATCTCAAGCCCTCACCTGTCACCATGTCAACGACTTCCAGGGGTCCCAATAGCAGACACCTCCTGACGTCTCCCTCTCACGCTCCTTTCAGCTCCTAGCTCTCATGAACAGTGGTCCCCACGCCCACCTACAACATCTCCCCACACTATTCTCATTATAATGCCCCTCCCCACATCAGCCTTTTTGCTGCTCCACCCTCCCAATCTCTCATGGATCTTCTGGTTTCCAAGGCCCTTCATCCACCAGCTATGGAGTGCCCGCTCCATGCCAGAAATATGAGGAGTATCACTTTTTAAAAATTCCCCTGATAATCCCAAGTTGGGTGGCCATTATGACCATTTTATGGGTCAGGAAATAGAACTTCATTAATTTCAGGGCTTGCTGGAGGATGGAGGGCAGGACTTGAACTTGGTTCTCAAGTCCAAGTCTAGGGCATGTTCTGGTTCCGTTCCACTGCTTAAAATGGTTGTCGGGTGAAGTTATAAAGGATGGTATTCTGCATGGCTTTTCTGAATGGTGCAGAGTCCTTCAGCAGGCAAGCCCTTGCTCACTGCTCATCCGTCAAGTGACGCTTTGCTCACACTGAGCCCTGGGCTTCTCTGAGGCCATATGGGTCCTGGCTTAGTGAGGGAAGTACTGAAGAGAGAGGCAGAATAAGTCTGTTTTCTTCTTTTTCCTTTCCTCCCTCCCTGCTTCCCTTCCTTCCTTTCTCTCCTCCCTTAAATTTTTATTCATTTATTTATTTACGAGAGAGAGAGAGAGAGCGAGAGAGAGAGAGAGAGAGAGAGAGAGAGAGAGAGAGAGAGAGAGAGAGAGAGAGAGAGAGAGAACAAGGCAGGACCACCTCTTGCCTTTTAAAATCAATTCTTGATGTATTGTGTGTCTAGCTTTGCATGGGTCCTGAGGAGCTGACCTCTGATAACAAGATAATCCTCTAAATCAGAGCTTTAGGGTAAGTGGAGGGGACACCATTCTGGTTGCCCCCCAATGGGAGTCTGTGCCCTCCTCTGGGCTGCTTCTTCTGTTGATGGCATCCCTTCCACAGGCTGGCTAGATTGTCCATTTGGCCACTTGCTCAGTTTTAGTCTTCCCACTCCCCCAGATGGAAGGATCTTACTTAGACACCTGAGGAGGTGCTCAGTTGGTAACTGTTGGGTGGATGGACGGATGGATAGGTGAATGGATGGATGAGATGCATGGATGGTGGATGGACTGATGGGTAGGTATATGGATGGGATGAGGAAATTTCAACTGAAGTCCTGGGATGAGGGGATCTGAACTGTTAAAATCTCTAGAAGTTCCACTCAAGTGGTCATTTATTTTCTATCCAGTTGACCAACTGTACCCAGATCCCCGGGGCAGGTCTTTAAACCATTACTGAAGGTTGCATGATAAATACCCACTGCACTGTTCACCAGTTCTCCTCCTTTAAACTTCCTGCTGTAGAAGACTGGGCTGATCTCTCCTTGACCTTGAATGAGGTAGTGTTTACAGCTGCGACTTAACAGCCATTGATCTTGAATTGATGAAGCGGCTGGCTGAGCCAGCCATTGCAGAGGAGAATGACAAGAACCCAGACAAAGAGCCCCATGTATCTGGACGCTCTGCCTCACTCAGCCCCTTTGCTCCACCCATCCACAGAGAGTGCTTTTAAATAAACAAACAAGCAATTAATGCGTTGCCACAGAGCCAGAAGAGGAAGTGGGTCCGACTTTGTTCCAGCAGGAGGGCAGCCTGGCAGCCCAGGGCCCTGGAGGGATATGCCCAGCCTCGTTAGTCTTCCCAAGGAGCCTGTGGGACCCCAGCCAGCCTCTGTGAGCTTGCTGGCTGGCTTGGGACTTCGGCCACAACTGTAAGCTCTTTGCATCTGCTTTTTTGTGGCTGATCCAGTACTTGGCAGGGGCTCAGCTCTCCTGTTGGCCCAGCCTAGCTGCGTTGACTGGGCAAGGCACTTTTGGGGCTTCAGATCACTCATCTGGAAAATGGGGGAAGGGGGGGGACAAGTATGGCCATTTCCCAACCTTTTATTTATGTATTTATAATGTCTTAGAATCTGTGTAACAAAACCTAACTGGCCCACTTCTCTCCTTATAATTCACTAAAGCAAAGTGAGTAGAAAAAAGACTGGCAGGAGTCAGCAGGGTACTCTTGGTCCCCAGTTTAAGAGGCTCCCCGGAACTCCTCTTCTCTTGTAGAATACTGTTTATAAGCCACCCCCATCTCACTAAATTCTACCTGCTGTGACTCCTCATCAGAAAGATGGCTCCTAGCAGTAGGAACCTGACTAATCGTGGGTTAGGCAGATTGGGGGTTATTATTCATTCATTGATTTGCTAACAAGAAGTCCAGAGGCCAGGCTGGCATGGTGACCCAGGCTTCTCTGTGCTTTCTGTTCTATTGAGCTGAGCAGGGGTGACTGCAGAGCTCAGAGTGGACTTACAGTCAAATATGGCTGTGGAAGCTCCAGACATTGCATTCCCATTCTGAGGAAGGGGAGAAAGGCGGACATGTATATGGCAGTTTAATCTGTTCCGTTTAAAAAGCTTTCTGTGTGTCTAGCTGATATCTTTTTGGCAATAACTGTTTCATGATGAGTTCTAGCCACAAGAGGATGAAAAAATTTTTCATTAGTTTTTGTTTGTTTATTCATTTGTGTTTTTACTTAGGGTACATTGGCATCAAACCCACCAACCAACTAGGATTCTACTAATAATACTGGAAGACACAGAGACAAAAGATTTCAACTTAACAATTATTGAGCATTTGTCAGGTGGCAGGCACTATGCCGAGAACTTTCCATGTATTATTTCCTTTAATTCCCATGCCTTGCTGCTGGGGCAAATACCCATTCTCACCTTTTAGCTCAGCATGTAGAGGCACAGAGAAGTTAAGATTCCTCAGCAAACAAGTGATGAGCTTGGATGCTGCAGCAGGGACCACCAGATGACATCTTTATGGAGAGGCCTGTGAAGTCAATTACCTTCCAGTACTGTTTCAGCATCTTTCAAAGAAGGGGCCATAGAGCCTCTCCGCAGTCTCCTTATCGTATCTTCTCACTTGGTGATGAGACAGCGCTGACAGGCTGGTCAGTCCTGGCTGCACTGGCCAGGAGGGAAGTTTTTTAGATACACTTTCACCGCCTGGCAGGAACTTGACATGCAGGAATGATTTATGAAGCAAGATTAAAAGAGCTAAATATATATGAGCTGGCAGAGGACAGAGAGTAGGGAAGAAAGGAGAGAAGTAAAACACAGAGAAACAACTCCAAGTGTTCCAGAAGTCTCAGGGAGGCCACGGGATCTCTAAATCTGCTGGGAAAAGAAGCAGGAGGCAGCCCTGGGCTCCCGTGGGCCCACTGTCTGCTTAGCACTATCTGCACCATCAACTCTGGATGGAGGAGGTTACTGCTATCCCAAGGAGATCAGAAAGGGAGGGAACAGCCCAGCCTGGTGACTCACTCCAATAATCCCAGCACTCAGGAGTGAAGCTGAGGATTGCCTCAAGTTCAAGGCCAGCCCGAGTTGCATAGCTAAAGCCTGTTGAAAGAAAGGCTGGTGTGATAGTGAACTCAGGAGGGTGAGGCAGGAGGATGGGGATTTGAAGGCTAGCCTGAGCTACCTGCCGAGATGGGTAGATGGAACGTGATCTGTCTCCCAGGAGAGAAATTCTTTAAGTGAGGCTTTTCATTTTATTTTATTTATTTTATTTTTTAAATATTTTATTTTTATTTCTTTTTATATATTTTATTTATTCATTTTCTAGCAGAGATATACAGAGAGAGAAAGAGATAGAGAAAGGGAGAGAGAGAGAGAGGAAGAGAGAGAGAGAGAGCACCAGGCCACGCCTTGTGGGTCTGGCTTATGTGGGTACTGAGGAATTAAACTCAGGGCCTTGGGCACTGGAGGCAAGTGCCTTAACCATTGAGCAATCTCTCCAGCCCATAAGTGAGGCTTTTTAGCTAGAGGCAATTTTACAGAACTGACCCTTGGAATTATCTGGACATTATGCCATTTTACAGATGAGAAAACTTAGATAGGGTGGTTGACGCTGAGACACAATGAAAAGCCCAATATCCCAACTGTGTTTCAGTCTTTTAACAAGAAGCAGGTGTTGGCAGGATGTGCATTCCAGGGTGCTCTGTGCCCACCGACTGCTTCCTTTAATGTCTGCGGTCAGTGCATGTGCAGAAACCTGGCCCCATCCCAGAGGCTGATAGGGTAACAACAGTAACCACTCAGACCCTGCAGGCTTTTCCCTTTGCTTCTGCAGAGGGTCGCTGGAGGAGCCCTCTGTCCTCTTACTTGGAGCCTGCACCCCAGTGAAGCCTCATATCAATGGAATTTTTTGCCTCTCTGTGATGTCTATTTTTTAAAAAAATATTTTATTTATGAGGGAGTGAGAGAGAGAAGAAGAAGAGAGAGAGGAAGAGAGAGAAAGGAAAAGAGAGATATGGCATGCCAGTTGCCTGCATGCTTCACTGTGCATCTGGCTATATGTGGATACTGAGGTATTCAACCCAGGACATCGGGCTTTGCAAGCAAGTACCTTTAACCCCTCCAGCCCCTGTGATCTTTATCTTGAGCAAAAATTTTTGATTATTGATAATTAGATACACTTAATAAGGGAATGATGTCTCCAGTTCCCCTATTTCCCTCTTCCCTGTCCCTGGTCAGTTGGATATCCTCCTCCGTGGCAGTCTGGATTAGTCCATGGGGTAGGGGGTTGTGAATAGCTTAGGAGTCAACCCAGTTCCACCCCCCTTTGCATGTTGTTACTTAGGAGGGTAATGTCTCTGGATATTCTCCCTCACCATGTCTTGAACAAAATTTTAATGCAAGCTTGATGTGGTTACATGAGAGCTGGGTTGATGGCTAGTGAAATACTTCAGGCTCAGGAGACATCTCAGAGCCCAGCTACTGTCAGATCTAGAAGGACAGTAAGGACATCCACCCTTCCCCCCCAAAAACAGCGTCTTCACTGGGGACAGGCTGGCATGTCAGAGACAAAGACATAATAGGTGCCTTCTGTTTCATACTGACTCGACTAAATCCATGGACATAGCCCACGAGCCAGGGTCTCTCCACTGTCTGCTCATTCATCAGGAGAAGCACTCCCTAGAAAGAAATGGGAACAGATTTCTGTAAGGCCAAGGACCGGTGCAGCTCAAACCTCATCAGTGAGCCAACCCTACAGCTGCTGCACCGCTGGACCTCGGGTTCTGTGAAATAGTCAATGAGACAGGTAAGGACTTGGAATCTTATTCATACCTAAGCTGTCTGAGAAGGTCTTCCTGGAGTCTCTGTGACATTCTGTGTCTTGATTGATCTGTGAGAATTTGTTGAAATGTGTTATTTGCATGCATCTCACTACCGTAGACTTGATATATAGATAAACTCTTTTTTACAGGTGGTGGCATGCCCCTCCTTCCTTCCCTTCTCTTTCTTGCTGGCTGGAAAATACACATGATGGCTGGGATGTGATAGGTGCCCTGATCCAGAAGGTAGAGATGTATCTGGTTACCTATGGAATGGCTGGCTCTTGAGTATCAGGGAGTTCCCTCAGCAGCCTGAACTTGGCTCTTTCTATAGGATGAATTAACTCCTGCCACACAGAAGCAACTCTTTGAGGTTTTATGTTAGTTGTGGCCAGACTTAATCCCAACTAATATGCCTGCTAGACACCATATTTAGTTTGTTTTGGAGAAAAGGGGAGGAGAAAGTGTGACCTTCATCAATCCCAGGGCTAGATGCTGTTTCCTGAGCTGGGTGGTATGCATATGGGTGTTAATGGTGTCCTTTTAGACCTGATTTTGTGTATTTCAGTATCACTTGAAGTTAGTTTGAAGGCACTGTTTGAAAAGTGTCAGAAGAAGACATGGGTCTCAGCCAAGAGAATAAACAGTCATTTTGGGCTCCATGAGGGTTCTGCCCCCATGCTGGCTTTGGTGTTCAGATCTGGCCACAGCCTCACAATAAACCCCATGGATGGAAGAAGCAAAACTGGAAGGGACAAGTGTGGGCTCAGTCCTTGGCCACCAAAACCAGTCCTCTGAAGAAAGAAGGGACAGAAAGACCTGGAAGGGGTTTTGACACAGTCCTTCCCCACTCTGCTTGAGACCCAGGTAGCTCCCGCATAAAACAGGTTGCTCACCCCCCACCTTGTTTTCCACCCATGCCCACTTCCATCTTAAAGGAAAAAAAGCATTCCACAGAACACATTTTCAACCAGGTGTGATAAAGGAGGCTATGGAAGATCCACCCACTTTCTGAGCTCTCAGCCTGGTCCTCACAGCCAGCCATGCTCCCTGCTTGGATGAACTGCATCCTCCAAACCATGAGCCAGAATAAACCTGTCGTCTCTTAAATTGCTACTTCAGAGATCCTGTCACAGCAGCAAGAAAAGTGACTCAGATATCCTTCCTCCCCGGAGTCCCACGGAAGCCAAGGTCAGCTCAGATGCTTGTGAAGGCTCTATGGGAATTTATGGAAGATCAGAAAGATATCAGACCAGTGATTTACTAAAGAAGTTTCATTTATTATTTCACACAACCAGAAGTCCAGCAGTGAGGTGCCTCAGGGTTGGTTGGCTTGGCAGTTACATATCAAACCCAGGGCTTTGGCACCAATGAAAGACTTGGGTTTCAAGGTTAAAGGTTTAGTCTGTGTCTGTAGCAGATTAACACTTGTCTCTCATGGTCACAGGTGGCTGCCATAAATCTCACACAGCCAAAGGTCAGAAAGTCAGACAAAGACATATCTTATGCCGAGTCCTTTTTGGAGAATGTGGAATACACTTCCTTTTCTGTCTGTTTCTTTTTACACCATCAGAATACCAAGGTCCACTTGCCAGTCAATCTATAGCAAGGAGAATGAATTACTATGATTGGTTTGTTTTCTAACCATGGGTGTGGAGCTTCAAGCCCATTTCTATGCCCAGACCTCATCCCTAGGGAATCTATTTTAGTTGGTCTAAGGTAGAACCCATTCACGGATGTGTGGGTATCTTTAAAGTCTCCCCAGACAGCTCCAGTTGCAGTCTGCCTGGGTCTGGGCTGCACCATTTATGAAACATGGGGCCATCTGAGTCACAAATAGAGTTGGGTCTCTATTTTGCAAGACAGAAAGCAGAGGGATGGGCTAGGGAAGGGATAGTGTTGGGTGTCAGTCACACCTTCTCCTTGCCATGTAGGGAGGTTGAGATTCTGGTGGACGGACAGCACCTCACAGTTAGGACATTACTTCTTTTCTACAACCATGTGTCTCCCGTGATGCATTGCAGAAGGCGCGTGGGCACACAAGGACATCAGGGCTGGGTGCATGGTTTCTCGGCGCCCACACTTCTGTGACCAATTTGTCTAATTTCAGTGCCTTCAAATGTGGTCTCTGCACAGCTGGGAATGTTAAAAATGCAGATTCCTGGGTGATGCCCCAGACCCGTGGGAATTCACACATCTGAAGGGGGCAACTAGAGATAGGCATTTTAACAAACAGAGTGATTCTCATGCACCCTAAAGCTTAAGAACTGTGAACTTTAGGTTGGAGAGATGGTTCATCAGATGGCAAAGCACTTGTTGTGCCAGTGTGCGGACCTTAGTTCAGATCCACACACTCAGATAAATGCTTGGGGAGCTTGGAATTCTACCTGTAGCCCCAGCACTCAGAAGGCAGAGATGGGATCCTCAGGGCAAGCTGGCTAAATAGACTTCAAATCACTGAGCTCTGGGTGGCAGTGAGAGACTCTGCCTGAGTAAATATGGTGGAGAGTAATCCGGAAAGAGCTTGATGTCCACACTTACATGCACACATGTACAAACACATATTCACAGGCATGTACACCACACACACACACACACACACACACACTGGAATTAGATGCAGTAGGATCCAAGAGAAAAAGTGGTCCAAGTTTTCTGTGTCTCCAGGAGGACAAATTTAGTGTCTTATCTTTTGCTTTCACATCACACTCATTTGGGAAGATGGGAGATGTTTGCCCTCAAGTTGGCTCCTGGGGCTTAGAAGGGAAGCTCTGGTGATGAAGGGGTGATGCCTGTTGAGTTGCCTGAAGGTGTCTATGGCCAGAGACCACAGCTGTAGCTCTACCATAGCCACTGTACCCTGCGCAGAGAGGCCTGGAGCCTGGAGAGACTCAGACAGATCACGTCTGAGAAAGAGAGAAACAGAATTTCCTGTTCCAGTGAGTCTTCCCTGGCCCAGATGAGCAGAAAGAGACAGCTGGTTGGTCTATCCTTGACCAATCAGTTTCAGGATTTAGGTGTGAACTCTAGTTAGAGACACCTCCCACTCAAGGGGGGGGGGGGGTCAGGCATGAGATGAGTGGAGCCTGCCTGAAAGTCCAAGTTCACCTGTCACATCGAGATCCTGGCTGCACCTGAGTAGACATCACTGAGATGAGCACCTCAGTCTTCTCAGCCCTGTTGACCTTCATCTCTTGCTGCCAGTGACCCCTCTTCCCCCATAGTCCCCTAATTCTAATCTTCCCACTTAGAAGCAGGAACAGAGGGACTAATTAGGGGAGAAAGGGGTTCAGCACAAGTGGGAAGGAGACAGAGGAAAGTGAGAGGTGCATATGATCAAAATAGATTATATACATATATAAAAGTTATCAGGGCCTGGAGAGATGGCTCAGTGGTTAGGAAGCTTGCTTGCAAAGCCTAAAGGTCCAGGTTTGATTCCCCAGTACCCACATAAAAACAGAGGCACACAACAGCACATGCATCTGGAGTTTGTTAGCAATGGTAGAAGGCTCTGGAGTGCGCTCTCTCTCTCTCTCTCTCTCTCTCTCTCTCTCTCGCTCACTCTCTCTCTCCTTGAAATAAATAAATGAAATGTTTTTTGTCAGTAAATTTTCAGTTCTTCTTCTTGTAGAGACTTTGAATGAGCAAATCATGTGTTGGTCCCATTCCCCTCCTCCCCACGCCATTCCACTGAAGGCCCTCCTCCGTGGGTTTCCTGATATTCACCATGGGGTTATGGGTATGAGTTGTAAGAGCACCAGTCAGTCACTGGGGGGCTGGGGGGGGTAGCAATGCCTCTGGATATTCCCTCTCACTGTCACTCTTACAATCTTTCCACCCCCTCTTCCACCATGTTCCTCGGCCGTGGAGGCTGTGTTATTTAAAAAAAAAAAAAACAGCATGGCCAAAGGTTGAGCTGAGGACCACATCTTTCTTGAGGGTCTGGAAGCCATTACTGAGGGCAGGCAGTCGAATGGGAGGAACAGGGCAGAGCATGTGGCAGGGACAGCTCACAGGCTCTGGGAGAACTCTGGGTTCCCTGAGTATGGGGAGCCTCAGCAAAAGACTTCTCACTTGCTGTCCAGAGCAGGAGAGAAAGCCAGGTGTGGAGGCTCTCTTTGTTTTTAAGCTACTGAAAGACTGGAGTGAGGGTGCCTGGCTTCCCTTCTGAATGCCAACTGGAAACCAGTGCTGTCCTCCTGTGTGAGGAGACAGGCGTTCCTGAACAGGTGGGAGCTTCCAGCACCAAGGCCATCCAGGCAGGGCAGGCAAAGGCTCCTGCCCCACCCCATCTACCCTGTAGTTCAGAGCAGTCTAGGGAGGCAGCTGGGTGGACCAGGGCAGGGACGGGGGCAGGAGGAAGATAGGTGACTGATTTATGGGCTCATTGTATGCAGATGAGCTGGCAGGAGCCACTGGCCTCCTCTTGACCCAGAACCCAGAGCCCTGCTGCTAAGCCTGGTGGGAAAGTGCCAGAATGCCACCGCCCTCTCCCTTCCCCTGGTTTTGTTTGCTTTTGTTTCAAGCCCACCTGGCAGAAGGAAGGGGGTGGAAGTCATCAGGTCTCACGATCTGGAATTGGTGTGTTTTCTTTTTTAAATATTTTTATTTATTTATAAGGAGAGAGAGAAAGATAGAGAGAGAGAGATAGGGGCAGGAAATGGGTACACCAGGGCCTCTTGCCACTGCAAATGAACTCCAGCTGCGTGTGCCATTTTGTGCATCTGGTTTTACATGGGTACTGGGGAATTGAACTTGGGCCATCAGGCTTTGCAAGCAAGCACCTTTAACCACTGACCCATCTCTCCAACACTGATTCATATGTTTTTGCTACACCTGTCCACGCCCTAGCTTCCTTCTGGGAACCATGAGACAAGGGGCAAATGGGAACACATGGGGACTATTAACCTTGAATCCCCAGAACCCACTTCAGGCTTCTTAAATCAGCACCTAGACCTGGCCCAGGAATCTGGATTTTGACCAGCCCCTTGGGCAGGCCCTCCTGCATCATGCATAACTCTGGTAGGCTGAGGGCTTGAGATGAGTGCCATCTCTCTGGCTTCTCTCTTGCTCTGGGGTTTCTTCTCTTCCTCCTTCCAGGGCTAGAGAGTCCTCCAATGGTCTTCCAGAGGGGCTCATGGCCAGAGCCTGACTGGAACCTGCAGCAGACTTGGCCTCTGAAGGAAGAGTTCCTAGGAGCAGGATGTCCCAGGAGAGGACAGTGAAGATAGCCAGGGGTCTGGAGGTTTCCATATCTGTTCCCTTCCAGGACAGCTTCCCTGGGTCACTGCCCTTTCCTGCTGGGGACAGGGAAGCATGGTTTGCCGTAACCCATGCAGGGTTAGTAGGAGTCATAACTCACTCTGGATCCAGGCCATTTGCAAAGAAGTGTGAGAGAAGGAGGAGAGAGGAAGGAGACGTGAGAGAGGAGGAGGAAAGGGGAGGAGAAAGGAAAAATGGAGGGGAAGGAGAAGAGGAGAGGAGGAAGAGTGAGGAGGGAGAGACAAGGGGACCACAGGATTTAGAAGGTCTGACTCAGGGAACTGAGTGGAAGAGGGGGCGGAAAGATTGTAAGAGCCATGGTTGGGGAGAACTCCCAGAGACATGGCCCCCCTCAGTAACAACATACAAAGGGGGGGCGGAACCAGGTTGACTCCTAGGCTATCCATAACCCCCTACCCCATGGACTGATCCAGACTGACTACGGAGGAGGAGACCCAGCTGACTGGGGACAGGGAGGAGGGAGACTGGGGAAATGGGGATATCAACTCATTATTTGTTCGTTCAATATATCTAATTATGGATAATAATAATAAATAAATAAATTAAATAAAAATAAAAATAAATTAAAAAAAAGAAGGTCTGCCCACAGAGAAAGACCTCTGGTTGCGTGCAGATCCTCTGGAGGGAATGAGGACCCTTCTGCCCATGCCCCCTGCACCCGCTGGTACTCCACTCCTGCGATGGCCTCACCACTGGAACCTCTTGAGATGCTCTTAGGGGCGTTGTCCTCAGTTTTCCGATGGGTAAACTGATGCCGAGAAATCCATGACGTCCAAGAACATGCCAACTAGTCATAGCTAGGGCTGGACTTGAAGCCTACTTCTCTGATTCATGCTTTTACCTTGACCCCTCTCGTCACCTATTTTGGCTCATTCTGACTAATACTCAGTTTCAATGAACAGATTTGCTTTTTTTTTTTTTTTAACCTCAGATGCTTATAGCTGCACATGAGGTGTCGCTGAGTGCCTAGAACACAGCAAGTCCATAGCAACCTGAGGAACAACGTCTAGCAGGGGGCTGGTGTCTGTCAGATGAGAAGGGCTGGGCAGACCATCTACTTTCTGACCACTTTCTCGGGCCTTCCTTCCCAGTCATTGTTGTTAGTAACTCTCCCCCTACACATGGTTGGAACAGTTTCAAACAACCCTGTCTAGTTTATTTATTTGTTTATTTTATTTCTCTTATTTTAAAGATGGAGTTCTGGTATGTAGACCAGGCTGACCTTGAACTCTCAGCCTCCCAAGTGCTAGGACTCTAGGCATGTGCCTCCATGCTCACTCCTCTGTTTGATTTCATTCTTAATCTAAGCCCTGGAAGTGGAGAGACCAATTCTTTTTGTTCCCAGTTCTACACATGAAGAAATTGAAGCCCAGCTGGGTTAAGTGACTTTCCCAATGCCACACAGCCAACTTCAAGTTGAGCTGGGGAAAATGCTGGAAGTCTTCAGCTCCTCATCCAAGCTAAGGTGTGTGCCTGGATATGACTGTGGTCTCCGATTTCCCAAACTACCTTGTCCAAGTTCATGGATGTGGCCAGGAGAGAGCTGGGGGATCCCCAGAGGGCTCAGCACCTACGGCTGAGGACAAAACAGACACACATCTCCTTCCTACTCGTCCAGTGAGACACTCAGCTCTGGAGTTCTGCTGATGAACGGTGCACCAGGAAACCTGGCAGGTCAGCGTGAAAAGCCGTGCATGCTATGACATATAGAAGAGGAAAAAGCCTTTGAAATCAGATGATCTGCTACTGCCTGACCGAGTCAATCTCTTTATCCCTCTGGGCCTCAGTTTCCTCATCTGCAAAATGGAAATGACAATGCCAGCCGTGCCTATTTGTTGCAGCGTGGAAACTCACAAAAACCCCTGTTCAACCCTGGGCTGTGGGAGGCACTTTAGTAAGGGAGGGGGTGTCAGTACTGTTATTTCTACCATCAGAGCATAGAGCCCACCAGGGTGGGAACTGGGGCCTCTTCACTCAGGTCTGGACCTCTGGGGTATAGATATTGCTTGGCAAAGGGCCAGGGCTTGGCAAAGCGTGGAGGTTGAACTCAAGATGTTCTGTTCTTCACTGTTGCTTGACACTTCAGTTTTTCATCCCACAGGGCAGCGGGGCAAATGGTGCTATCATGCCCAACGTGTGGCAGAAAACATTCTAACAGAGTTGTACTTCCTACTGAAGTCCCATGGGATCCATCTCCTCATATTCTGGGCCACATGGACACCATGTGATAAAGATCCCCTGGGAGCAGGTCCCCAGAAGGACAGCCCTTATCATCAAATCCCAGTGTTTCTGGCTTACAGCTTCAGAAAGGGTGTCAGAGAATGACTAAGCAGGGTCTCAGTCACCCTGACCTTGGCCCTTCCATCGTCCCAAGGTGCTCTATGTGCTCATGGCCCTGCAGAAAGGACTTTGAGAGGCTAGTGGATCCCCGTGCATTGCAGGCAAGATCGCCTGGATTCTGCCTCACTGAGGAAGACACCAGGGCCTTGGACTCGCTCACAGCTTTACTGACAGGTTTATTACCAAACTTTATGGCCGCCAAGCTTAGTCACTGCTGAAGTCAGCTTGCCCAGAAACAAACACATAGCAAAGCTGTGACCCAGACACCTCAGCTGGGAAAGGCGGCCCGCCCTGGGCAGAGCTGGCAGTGGGGAGGAAGGGCTGTGGCTGCCCTGTATTTTTGGAAAGCCCACAGTTGTTCCTTATTTTCCTAAAGTCTTCACTACGGAGATGGCGTGGGTGTAGGCAGCAGATGCCTGCAGCCGCCCGAGACATCTTAACACAGACCAAGGGTGTGGGATGTTCTGTCCCATAGGTCTCCATTGGGAGCTTAGCCTGAATTGAGGAGAGGTCAAAGGATCTCAGGGCCCTCCTTGTAGGTCATGGATAGAGAGGAGCTGGAAAGACAGACCAGGATCCAAAGTTACTCCGCTCAGGATTCCTGCCTCTCCCATTGCTGCCCCTCCCAGGACCTCTATGAAAACCTGCTCTCTCCAAATCTCTCTAGCTGTGACCCAGCAATGCAACCCACCTGGGACCGTGACAGGTCAAGCTGGAGTGGAGTGACAACACTCCTGCCCAGCTGGGCAGCCAGGGGACAAGAAGTCTCACATGGGGGCAGCCCTTAAGTCCTGCTAACCAAGATTTCAAGAACATGCAGACCCTCTTCCTTCTGGCTGTTCCTATAACCAGCTCACCACAGGCCCAGATCCAGACCTGGGATGGAAAAGGTGTAAGGAGGTGCGTTCACTGGAATAGGCTGGGGAACCAGTAGGTAGGGGACTTGGAGGAGTGTTGAACATTCCCAGTTCTATTGGAGGGTGGCTTAGGGCACTTGGGTTAGGTCCTGGGCTTTCATTCTCTAGGTCTGTACCTGGCTGTCACTCCAAATCAAGTCACCACTGTCCTTGGCCTGATGAACTGCCAGAGTGTCCTTGCTGACCTCCCGCTGGAGTGAGGACTTGATGCCAGCCTCTTGCACCAAAGAAGAATGTATTATTCTCTTTTCTCTCTGTGGGGCCTTAACTTCTCAAATATAGCTCATGTCTTTCATTCTTGTTCTTTCTTTTATACTAATAAATGATTCTTGACCTTTAATTATAACGTAGTAACAGCTACTAAGACGCTATCACGTGGGGACTGAAAATTCCCAAGCATGAATGGTGAGGGACATCATTGAGAAGTTTATGGAGAGGCTGGGTTGATGGGAGGAGGTGTCTGTGCATCTGAGCAGCTGCAGGCTCTAGGGGATATTTATGTCATTTATATCACGTTCAAATTCATGTAATTTATCACTCAGGGTTTTCACAGAGCAGCACTGCATTAATATCTACACTGGCAGACACTAGTCCCAGAAAGTTCTAGATCCAAAGCCCAACTATTCTATTTCCTGATTGGATGATTTAGGCCAATATAGAAACCTCTATTCCAGATTCTGCATCTGTCCAATGGGAGGCAGTCATGCTCACCACTACACCACTCAGGTTCCATTGCGCCTGTCAAATGGGAGAGAATAATGCCTCCTTTAGGGACTGGTAGGGTGGCGAAAACAGCCCGAGGGACTCTTCCAGTAGCAATGACAAGACCCAGAAGAGGGCCAGGGTCAAGGAGCATCTTATTAACTAACATTATCCCATTGTGTATACGAAGTCCCATGGATGAGCCCAGCGCTAGGGACAGAGAAGTGCACTCAGCCCACAAGCAGGTTGTGGCAGGAGTGTGGATGCAGGAGGAGTGCAGAGTCATGGTATGTCATTAATGATGTCATTAAGTACATTTGAGGACCCCATTCACCTCCCAAAACGTGATGAGTGCTTAGGAAAGGGTCAGAGTGATCACTGTAGGACCTTCTGTAGTCAGTGCAGAAGACCCACCTGCCTTGTTCTGTGTAAAGGTAGCTTCTGGGTCTCCAGAAGCATTTGCTCCATGTCCATCACCCTCCTCCCTCCTCTCCAACACCCTCCTCCATTCCTCCATCACTATCCTCCCCTCCTCCATCTTGCTCCATCACCCATGCTGGTCCCTTTCCTACCTTCAAAGTCCTTCCTTCCAGTTTCATGTCCTGTAGATTCCAGTTCTATCTCATTTCCCCTTCTCCCAACTTCCAGAGCACTTCCTCCTGTCGACATATATGTTTATATAAATTTAAACCTCTATTCGGCATAAGAGAAAATACAATATTTATCTTTCTGAGTCTAGCTTATTTCACGTAATACAATAATCCCACTTTTATCCATTTTCCTGCGAATGTTTCAATTTAAGTCTTCTTTACAAATGAATAAAGTTCTCTAATGTACACATACCACATCTTCTTTATTCATTCAAGAGTTGATGGACCTCTGGGCAGGGTATTGTGATTAGAGAGCAATAGATGTGGTGACCAACTTCTTATCAGTGACATCATGACCGCATACATGAAGGGAAGATGGACATTTAGCAGCGGGAGGCCTGAGTCCTGGTAGCCCGAGATATAGTGAAGACATGCAAACTGGACAGCAGAGAGGGTGTTCTGTGAGCCCTGCACCCCCACTTGCGAGACATTGGTAGGTACGGCAGGAAGATCAAGGCCTTGATATGAGTCAGTTTTGGACCACACTTGCCAGGTGACTTAGGCTCCCAGAAGGAAGCTCTCCATGGGTTCTCTATCTGATTTAGGAATCTATGTCACAGTTTGGCATGATACCCTCAAACCTTCCCCTGTTCTAGTTTATGGTGATGTGTGATTACCTATTGTTTTGTGGGCATTGCTGCCCTTGCTAAGCCCCCTGGAGGTAGAGCCCATATCTTTTGGGGCCAGCCACTACCTGGTGCTTAGCACCTGTCTTCAACTGCTGGATGAATGAGGGGGTCAATCCAAGCTCTCTGTGATCTCCAAGTGAAATGCAAGTTAATAATGGATTCCTCAGAGAGGATGTTGGGAAACAAAAAAATTTCAAAGGAAACTCACAGAATACCTACCTTCCCCATGGTTTGACACAGTAACAGGGAAACATAGATAGGTATGTATATATAATTTATATGCCTAGTGCTCTACTTTTTAAAATGATTTTATTGACAACTTCCATAAATATAAATATACCATGATCATAATTCCCTCCCTCCACCCGCCCCCGTTTTTACCCTCCCAAAACCCCCTCCTTTGAATCCCTTCTTCTTTTCAACTAGTCTCTCTTCTATCTTGATGTCATCATTTCCCCTCCTATTACGCAGGTCTTGTGTAGATACCATCAGCCACTGTGAGGCCATGAATATCAAGACCACTTTGTGTCTGGAAGACAGTATTGTAAGCAGCCCTTCCCTTCTTTTAGCTCTTAAATTCATTCATCCACCTCCTCTGCAATGGTGCCTGAGTCTTGGAGGGTGTGATAGAGATGTCTCAGTGATGAACACTCCACTGATCAGCCTAGTGCTCTACTGCATCCTCAATGTTGAGTAGATAACATTATCATCAGGCCTCTATTTGTAGTTCTTTTTCTGGATCATTCTAGAGCTCCTTGGTGGGCATTTGAGGGTTTGTAGAAAAGCCTTTTTACCAGCCCCTTCTTGTGTCCTTGGTCTCTGTGACTCAGGCAGGCTTGTTATTCAGTGGGGACCTACTGCCAGAGTCTCATTGTGACTAAAATATTGAACTCCTCACATACCAGGTGGTACAAAGTATGATCAATAAGACTTCAAATAGCTAGCGGACTGTCCCCAGGGGCCTAGAGGGGGTGATCAGGGCAGAGAGGGCTGGAGAGGATGAAGGCATGAAACGAATGGGCAATGAGATCAATGCTACACCTGTTCTCTGCCATAGTGGCCAGTGGCAGTGGGGTGACAGCACAGTGACAGGTGGGTGGCCCTGATGTCAAAGGTGTTCTGTATCCAGACCATGTGACAGGCATGTGTGTTTCCAGGAATGATGTGTGACCAAGTGGCCATGGCTGAAACAGATTACCAAGTGCCAGGAACCTGAGGATTGTTACACTAATTGTAAAGTTCTTAGAAAGTTTGAGGTAGTTCTATGGCCAAGTGCACCTCACACAAGGGCCTTACAGCATGTGGCAGTCAGAACAAACTAAAACAATCCACCCATGAAAGAACTGGTAACAAGTTCATTCCACGAGTGAAGCATGCTGCAATGTTTATCACCAGTAGGCCTCAGTGTGCGTTGTACATTAGTTACTTTTCAAAATCACTGTGAAAAAATACCTGATGGAACAACTTAAGGGAAAAAAAGATTGATTTTGGCCAGTTTCAGTTTCAGTTGTTCGTCATGGAGCGGAAAGCCTAGAGGAGTTCATAGCAGTGGGAGTGTGTGGCTATGGCTCCTTACATCTTGGTGGAAGACAAGAAGCAGAGTTCCACAGGAAGTAGAACTGGATCATAACCCCAAATACTTGCCCCAAGTGGCATATATTCACTAGCGAGGTTCCATATTCTAAAGGTCCCACAAACTTCCCACCTATGTGGGTCACTCCAGACATTAAACACGTGGTTTCCTTTACTTGGAGAATGGGAGATCCTAAAATTCTGTCTCAAAAATTCTGATGGTGTGGTGGTTTGAATGACATGTCCCTCAAAGCCTCGTGTGTTTTGAATCTGTGGTTGCTAGCTGGTGACACTTTGGAAGTGAGCCTTGCTAGAGGAGGTGTGTTACCTGAAGGTCACGAGTCCAGCCCCATTGGGCGTCAGCTCTCCTAGCTCACTCAAACAACTTCCACCCAGATAAGTGACACCTTCCTGCTCTGTCAAGCTTTTCTTTGCCTTGATGAAGCTTCCCTTTGAGACTGGAAGCTGAAATAAACCAGTCTTTTCCATAAGCTGCCTTTGGTTGGGTATTTTGTCCCAGCAACATGAAGGTAATTACAACGGATGGGTATATTAACTAATGAATTACAGCCCAGGCTGTCTGTTAGTCCTCAGCGCATGCCCTCACCCAGGTCTCCTCCCAGGGGCCCCTCCAGTATCTCTTCAGCCACCTGACTGGGCCTCAGGCTGGGCACCTGCAGAGCCTTCAGGTCTTTGTTTGGCCTCAGTGGGACCATCTGTGTCACAAAGCTTATTTTTGTTTTATCTTGTGCAATGGAACTTTGTCAACTTGACTGGACCACCCAGCACATGGACACCGTTCTGGGTGTTTCCATGAGGACATTTTGCAGGAGATTAACATTTAAATCAGTAGACTGAGAAAAGCCTGGCCAGTAGGTTGAGAAAAGGCTGGTCATGTTCTAACAACCCCCTGAAGGCCTGAATGGATCACAAAGGCTGATCTTCTGGAGATCAAGTGAAAATTGCTCATCTCCCACCTTGAGTTGGACATTGGGCTTTCTTGCTTTCAAACTTGAGCTCCAATGTCAGCTTTTTCCTGGGCTTTAAGTTCTGGGGGTCAAAGTTCTGGAATTGTCACTGTGGCTATAATGGTTTCCAGACTTCTGATACCTGAATGGGGTAGCACTGGCCTTCCTGGATTCCAGACAGCTTGCTGTGACTGTGATGGGGGATTAAAGGCAATACTTTATTCATAATCTTTCTCTTTCTATATATATTATATACATATGTATATCATATGTGTATTATATATAAAAGCACTACTTTATTCATAATCTCTCTTTATATATATCATATATACTATATAATCTCTCTCTTTATATATGATATATATGTATGATGTATATATATGATATATACATATGATATATATATATATCATTCTCTCTCTTTCTTCCTCCTATTTATGTAGGGAACTCTGGCCAACATGAACCTGAATTCCAGAGCATGCCCTTTGCTCACACAGCATGTGTCGTAGTCAGCCACATGCCGCTGGGATGAATCTTCAAACCAGGCACAATTTGGGGGAGGAAAGTATTTATTGAAACTACAGATGGAAGGGAAGTTCCATAACAGTGAAAGAGGCTGGCACTCTTTCACAGGTCTGAGCAGAGAGAGACTGACACCACACGCAGAATAGGGAACAGGCTGGGAGCCGAGGAGAGAATTTTTTCCCCTTTATATAGGCTTAGGGCGGGGTCTTACAACCCTTCCTCGACTTAATGGCTTCCTGAGTCTCTGGAATTTCCTTCCTGCACTGCCCACACAGGAAAGGATGTTTACTTCTAGCTCCTTTGAACTTCTTTACATCCTACCCCCTACTGAGAGGCTGCCTTCCTGTGAACATCCTCAGAAACCCACCTAAGATTACTTGAAAGGTCAAGTTGACAACAAAACCTAACCATCACAGCATGTGTACACGGGTGCCCAGCAAAGGCTCCAAGGAGCAGAAGACGGTTCCAGGGATCTGTGGCCGTTGGCTTCAAACCTCACATTTCTGTTATCTTCTTTTGCCAACTCCCCATGGTGTGGCTAAGGCGTGCAGTATTTGGCCGGGCTGAATGTCCCCTAACAGAGGGTGATACGGCCTATAGGGTTACTCCCTGAGAGCCCCACACCAGCCATAGGGAAGAACCCTCAGGGACTGGGTTTTATGGGTACTAATTTAGGTTGCATTTTTCCTAGAAGCTGAATATCAGGGCTGTTAATCCATCTCCAAGTGGCTCCTGACTCAACCCTACCCTCATGAAATTAAATTCAGAATTGAAATGCAGAGGTTGTTCTGGATAGTAAGGCAGACTTAGCTCTTTCCTCAGGGAAAAGAGAAGCCCGAGGCCTGCTTGAGAGGGTGGATGGGATGAGGGTCTTCTGGGATTCTGGACTCGATTGCAGGCTGATAGGAGACAGTCCCTGTCACATCAATGCTTACAAAGGTACTGGAACCTGATAGGAGGCTGAAGATGTCTCAAACAGAGGCGTCTCTGGCTTCCATTCCCACAGGCAGCCTTCCCCATAGCCAGGGCTCCTAGTCCTGCCCACACGGCCACTACCTCCCCTAAGCCTGACCTTGGCTGCTGCCTATATTCTGTCATTCATATGCCCCAACAGGAGGGATCCAGAGGGAAGCCTGCCTTCACTTCCCTGGGCCAAACATATAACCCCAAACCTGGGGACCCTATGGTACTGATTCCCCACCCCCCATGGGAGTAGGTGGTGTGATGGAATAGTTCATTCTAGAAGGGATGTTTGGATCCAAATCCCTGTGGCTGTAGGACCCCAAACAAGGCACTTTAGTTCCATTTGCTTCACATATGAAGTGGTTTCCCATTTTCGGGGTGGTTCCTGTTAATGTCATTAAGGCATGGAGGCAATTGTGAGCAGAAGGCACAAGATCAAACTTATCAGAGGCACTAAGTTATGTTAACAGGAGGGTACCCATGCCTATTACGTGAGAGGATACATGTGTGGTGTTGCCTGGAATGGGGTGAGGAGCAGTTCTCGGCATCACCATTCCTTCCCCTTCTCTTGCAGTTGGTTATTTTCACACTCAACATCAATCAAGGCGGTAAATGGAGGTAAAGTGAGGAGGGGAGAGAGTCTGTGTAAACAAGGCCTTTACTTGAGAGCTCTGCAGTTGGGGACAGCCTCACTTGGACTCAGGTTTGGAGGTGAGACTGTTCCCCAAATGTCTGGCCTGCCCTTCAAATCCCTGTCCCTTGGGAGAGCTGGCATAGCTGCCTCCCCCCCTCCTTCAGCCCTGAACCCACCACCATCCTGAGGCGAACTCCCAATTTCCAGCTCTCCTTAGGTTCAGAGTGAATGCTGCTTTTTCCTCCTGACCCGGATGTAATTTTGCCTCTTAGTCTTTAGGCGGTGAGATGCTTAATGTTCTATCACTTGATTGAGCCGTGGGGCTCACAGATACTTGTCCACACATTACTCTGAGTGTGGCTGTGCCATTGTGTCTGGAGGGGTAAAAACTGAAATTGTACCCAGAGGAGAGAAGATGTCCCTCCCCAGTGTGGCCTCACCCCGTCAGGCACATAGAACACAAAAGCTTCCACGTGTATGGTGTATGAGAAAACACCTTGCCCACTCATCCTGCAGATCGTGGGACTGCTTTGCCCACACAAGTGTGCAGACTAATTCCTTATAATCTACCTGTCTTCTCCTTACTCAGCAATTTTCCCAGTTAACCCCACGAGCCAGTTATCTGCTCCCCTGGAGTCCAGCTCTCACCATTTCTCCCCTGTGGTTCCCTTATAGAAAAGGCTCCTCCAGCGTCCTAGGGTTTCCAATGGGACCCATCTTGGACACTCCTGTGCTGGTGACCTTCAGCACCTATAGATGCCTGAGTGTCCCAGAAGCTCTGGGGAGCATACTGTCAACCCTGCTCCTTCTCTCTCTCTCTCTCTCTCTCTCTCTCTCTCTCTCTCTCTCTCTCTCTCTCTCTCTCTCCACTTATCAGGAGGAATCCACAAATCTGCTGAGAAAACCCATCAGCTCGCCTTGATCTTCAGCCTGGTCTGACCCTCAGTGGGGAGCAGCAATGAGACCATTAAGGAAATGGTTGACCTCAATTCAGAGACAGTGTTTGTTGAGTTGAATCTTCAGTGGGTTCACGTCCCTCACAGGAGTCAAAATTATATTTGGGATTAAGTTTTCACCATGATGAATGCATTAGTGGATTTCTGCTTCTCGTCATTAAAAGGGGGACGTAACCTTCGCTGAGGCGGTCTGCGGGGACCCGGACAGATGGCGTAGTAGTGGAGCGCTGACTGACCACAGGGGATTAGGGCTGAGCACAACTCATTTCACACTGAAAATAAGCTGATTTGTTTTTTGTTTTGAAATAAGCCGTATTAAAAACTGGCTGCTGCTCCCCCGTAGGCTCTGTGGAGGCGTCACCAGACAGGGTTGTGACTTCTCAGGCTTGGCAGACAGCAAAGATGCTTCTTGCAAACTGCCACTCCTTCCTGCTCCAAATGTGGGAATATTTCTGAAAGCTTTGCTGTCCCTGACGAGAAGCTGTGGTCTGAGGGATGGCTGAATGTGGGCAGCTGTGGGCCCGATTGTCAAGTTTCAGGGGCACTGTGGGGGCAAGGGAGAGGGGATAGGCCATCTTTCTGTAGCCATAGGCCATTCTGTGGCCCTCACGGCCATGACCTTTCCTGCCCCGTGTGATCAATCCTGATGACCTCACCTCCTCTTTTCCACAATCCACACAGGAGACCTCAACTTCATTCTAGAAGGGACTAGCACTGATCACAGGGAATTCTGGGGGAGGGGAGGTTCTGGGAGAACCAAAAAGCCACAGCTTTTTAAAAAATATATTTTATTTATTTATTTATTTGAGAGAGAGAGAGAGAGAGAGAGAGAGAGAGAGAGAGAGAGAGAGAGGCAGACAGAGAGAATGGGCGCACCAGGGCCTCCAGCCACTGCAAATGAACTCCAGACACATGCGCCCTCTTGTGTATCTGGCTTTACATGGGCACTGGGGAATCGAACTTAGGTCCTTCTACGTCGCAGGCAAACACCTTAACTGCTAATCCATCTCTTCAGCCCAAGCCACAGCTTTTTAATAAGAAGATCACAACCTTATTTCCAGATTCTCTTTCAGTCTCTCACAGGTGTGTGGAGGGCTTTCCCTCAGGTGGTGGGTGGTGACATGTGCATCACCCATGATGACAGGTGATGATGCTGTTCCTCTGGGCTGATGGCCTGTGTGTCTGGGTATTTCTGTACATGAAACATTTCATACTTTTAAGTTTAAATATGGAAAATATGGAAAGAATAATCCCCATCAACAGAAGCTCTTTGGACTTCTTAATTATGCATGAGGAATGTAAATGAGTCTTGAGATCAAAAACTTCAAGAGCCTCTGTTCTAGATCTTTCTCTTTATCTTCAAGATGAGGTGCCATACTGGTTGGTATTCTATATATTTATTTCTTTACTGTTTAACATGTGTGAAACTGTGCTACTGTATTTTTTGGGGGGTTAGGATTTTATCTTTCCAAAGTGTGTAATGGACAAAACAGTTTTAAACTGATAATTTGTTTGTTTGTTTGATGTAGGGTCTCACTCTAGCCCAGGCTGACCTGGAATTCACAATATAGGCTGACCTCAAACTCAAGGTGATTCTCCTACCTCTTCCACCAAGTGTTGAGATTAAAGGGGTGCCCCACTATGCCCAGCTTAAACTTAGAATTTTATATATGAACATATTGTAGTTTGCTCCTAATCCCCTCCCACTACCCCCTTCTGTTCCCTCCCCATCCCTATTCCACTGACCCCCCCTTTCTAAGTGGCCTTTCTATTTTGTCTCTTTCTTTTTGTCCTCTTCCGTCATCTATGTCAAAATGTCAATGGGCTAAATAGGTCTTATGCAGGTGACAAAATCCCTGATGAGGTCATGAATGCACTGATCAGATCATGTCTGGAAGATAGTGTCCCAAAGTCCTCCTACCTAGCTTTTAGCTATTACATTCTTTCCTCCGCCTCTCCTGCAATGTTCCCAGAGCCTTGAAGAGATGATTTATTTAGTACTGAACTCTTAACAACCGCTTATTTTCAGTGCTTCATTGAGTTTTGAGTCTTCCCAGTGTCCACAGCCATCTCCAAAAAGAAGTATCTCTGGCCAGTGGTGCGAACAACACCAGTATTCTTTCCACCACCTCCTCCAAAATGTCCCCTGATCCCTGGCGGCTGGTATAGAGATGTCTCATGCAGCGCTGAGCTCTCAATTATCACTTCTTCTCATCACCTGCTGAGTTCTGTGATTTTCCAGTAGTCACCACCATCTGCAAAAAGAAGCTTCTCCAACCAAAAGTGAAAGCCCTAATCTATGAACACCAACATAAATATTTAGAGGGCTGTTCAATGGACATACTGTATTCATTTAGCCAAAGAACAATAATTAGCTTCACCCCTAGAGCCTATGATCTTTTGAACCATTGGCTTTTGACTAGGTTTACAGTACCAAGTATGAGTACTGTGGAGTGGGCCCACATCCAATCAGAGAGTAGCTGGTTACCCCCATAACTGACATACCACTGTTACACCAGAGGGCACATCTTGCCTGGTTGGCCAGTTACGTAGCTTGCAGTGTTCATATCTGGTTACGACTGCTGATGACTTTTCTCCTCCAGCAAGCCTGCATCATGCTTCCCAGTATGACTGCTAGTCAGCAGGAAGATGACCAAAGTTTTGAAGCTTACACTTTAATTCAGCATTTCCCTGTGAACTTGTAACTTTTATTGTGTGACTTTAAAATTTTAATTGTGGTAAATATCCAAAACTAACACTAACATCTTCACCTGTTTTGAGTGCACAGTTCAGTGGCTCTAGTCCTACTTCCATTGTTGGGTAGCTGGTAATCCTGGAGCTCTCCAAAGCTTCTTGTATTTTAGGGCTTACACCCTGGCCAGCCCCCAGTGGGTCTCTCCTGTCTTCTCCATCCATTCTATTACCCCTCCCCTCCCTTCCTTTCTTCTTTTCTTTTCTCTCCTCTCCCCTTTCCACATGCAAGGAAGCTGCCATGAACTAATCCATTGCCATGCTCTCGGTCATGATGGACTGTACTGCCTCAAAATATGAACCAAAACAAACCTACCTTCCTTTCAGTTGCTTTTGAAAATCTTTTGTTGCAGTGTGTAGGGTACGTGTGGTATGGTGTGTGATGTGCATAAAGGACAGTGTGCATCCTCTTCCACTCACCCACTAGTTTCTGTAGGATGAGGTCTCTCATTGTGCCATTTTTGGGGTCACTGAGCCCCAGCAATACGACAATCTCTGCCTCTTACAGGACTGGGGTTACAGACATGAGTGACCATGCCCAGCTGCGTAGGTGGGTGCTGGGAATTGAACTCAAGTGGTCTTGGACCATCTGAGGACCTCATGCTTATGTTCAAGAGCTCTGAACTGCCTGCTGAGCCATCTCCTCAGCCCCTCAGTTGTTTTTGCCAGGCATTCAGTCACAGCAACAAGAAAAGCGGCTAATACTTAACGTGTCATCAGAATTATGCAGAAATTGTCACTCTAAATCTTTATTTTTTTTCCATCAGCATATCTACCTAGCTGACCTCAGGGTCCTCCTGTGAGGCAACAGAATAGCTTGTGGAAAAATGCTCCTTGTCATTGATGAACCATGCGACTCCTCCCGCAGCCTCTGGCTTCAGTAGCTAGAAGGAACTTGAACTCCACACAGTGCTGGTTCTAAAGCCTGGCTCTCCTGCTTATGAAGCTGTGTGGCCTCAGCGCGAGATGTACGTGCTCTAGGCCTTAGTTCCCCCATCTGCATCTTGATGATTCTCCATATGGGTGTGTCAGGATTAACAAAGTACCCATGAGTGGGGGCAAGGGTGCTGGTGGGTATAAGTGATCATGCAAGGGCTTGGCAGTGACAGAGAGGATGACAGGAAGGTGTGAGTGAGCGCAGGTGTGTGTATTACATACAGTCCCAAGTAGGGTTACTGTGCCAGGGGACAGGATGGGACAACAAGATGAAGCCCTGTGTGATGGTTCCAAGCTTGGCTAGAGTGAGGAGTAAGAGGTGACCCTAAACCTACACATTCCTGCTCCATCTAATAGAGCTTCCAGAAATGGTCAGGGCACTGAGAGCATTGGATTGTAAGCATCCTAAATTAGGATTTAAGAGCAAACCATCAATGCCCGAGAGCTTATAAAGTAATTTCACATGTTTTATCAAAGAATGAAGTGAATTTTTAAAAAATAAACTTCCTCTGAGAAATCTCTCCCTCTTCTCTGGGTTCAACAGAGGAAGTTATGTACTTATCCTGAAGAAGTGTGTACTGCAAGATTTAAAATTTTTTATTTACATATTTGTGTTATTTGTGTGTGAAAGAGAAGCCGAGAGAGAGAAAAAAAAGAGAGAGAATGAGCATACCACACCCTCCTACCACTGTAAATGAACTCCAAATGCATGTGCAACTTTGTGCATCTGGCTTTATGTGGGTGCTGGGGAATAGACCCAGGCCATTTCAAGCAAGTGCCTTTAACCTCTGAGCCATCTCTCCAGCCCAAGATGTTTTGTGCCATTCTCAAGTAGTTCCTACAAACTTCAAGCAGGAGACATGCACAGTGCTTATTCAAGGTCATTTACAATAAGAGCAACAATGCCCTGACCAACCAAGCACACCAAAGACCTGGCCTAGAAGCAGTGGGGTGTCCATCAGCTGGCGCTGGTTAACAACCTCTTGGTACTTTCACACCAGGTGCTACAGAGCTGTTAATAAAGGAGGAGCTGCAATGATGGCCAGGATGTATTGTTAAAATTTTAGATAGTAAGTTTAGGGATAGTTTATGCTGTAGTTTGAAGGAAAAAGTCAACAGGTGAATGTGTATAAACAATTTTAAAACAAAAACAGAGAGCTGGAGAGATGGCTCAGCTGTCAAAGGTGCTTGCTTGCAAAGCCTGACAGCCCAGGTTTGAGTCTCTAGTACCCATGTAAAGCCAGATCACAAAGTGGTGCATATGTCTGGAATTCGTTTGCTGTGGTAGGAGGCCCTGATATGCCCATATTCTCTCTCTCTCTCTCCCTCTCTCTCTCTCTCTCTCTCTCTCTATATATATATATATATATATATATATATATATATATATATATATATATATCACTGTCTCTCACTCTCAAATAAATAAAAAAATATTTTTAAAAAACCCTCATCAGGCCATGATTGTAGCTCAGTTGGTAGCATGCTTTACAAGCATGCCTGATGCCCTGGGTTCTATCTCCATCATCACATATATTGGGCATGGTGGTGCATACCTGTTATCCTGGCTCTTGGGAAGCAGCAGTACTACTTTAAGGTTATCCTTGGCTACATAGGAAGTTTGAGGCCATCCTGGGCTACATAGGATCTTGTTTCAATAAGGCCACACGATGGGGCTGGGGAGGTGGATCGGTGGTTAAGAGCACTTTCTGCACCACATGATGACTTGGAGTTTGATCCCCAGCACTCAAATGTAAAGCCAGGCATGGCTATGCACATGTGGAACCGCAGCACTGAAGGGGACAGGACTGCGTGGGCTCCAGGTTCAGTGAGAGACCTTGTCTCAAAGAAACCAGGTGGAGGAGTGATAAATGGATCAGTATCCTTGATGTCCTCTGGCCTCTGCATGGCTGTGCATGTCTGCTCACACACAGGCACCAAAATAAATACCCTCACCAATGACACAATGAAAGTGACCCAAGAGCTTCGAAAGGTCTTAGGCTCTGGCATGGCTTCTTGGGCATTTGGAGTTTGTATGGGCTTTTCCTGAACATGCTTTGTTTTGCCACATGTAGTTTGTGGTGGTGATGGTGGTGGTATGTGGAGGGAAATGGGTGTTCCAGTTTTTCTCGGAAGTCTGCTTCTTTCATATGTTAATCTTGCTCACCTCTCCTGTATAACCTCTTCACTCCCTTACAAGTGCCTTCTGATTGGTGTCTGCATGTTTGGGGTGGCAGTGGGGGCACAGAGATGGAAGGTGGGGTGGACAGGGCACCCTAGCCAGTCCCTAAACATCATCTCGTATTGCATCAATTCTCAGTCTAAACATCACATCTCATTTTATCCACAAAACGTCCTGAAACTTCCCAGCCACCAAAAGTAAAAGAAAAAAAAATCAAGTAAGTTAAAGGAAAAAAAGAAACCAGTGTTGAGGATGGGGTTTCTAAAATGGAAGCTAAATTTGCACACCCAAAGGAAGTAGGTGGAAAATTTAACAGACTATATAATGTCTGGCAGACACCCAGGAAAGCTGAAAGTTTCTCCAGACTTAACTCTTTCTGGCATAGGCTTCAGTTCTCATCCCCTTGCACAAGAAACCCACTTGGCCCCGTTGGACAG
>PVHP010013864.1:0-40202 GCA_004024765.1 Zapus hudsonius | reverse complement strand
TGTTGTTGAGATGTGATTTCATTTCCAGGTTTGATTTCATTATTTCTTCCTGACAGTCATTCTTATATTTGCAGATGTCTTCAGTTAATTTGGAAAGCTGGTTTTTGATACCTTCAGTTTGCTGGCTTGCCTTTAATTCTGATATGTCTCTTCTGATATCCATTTGGTTCTCCTCCATTATATTTAGCCTGGTGGCAAAACTAATAAGCTGACTTTGTACCCTTTCAATATGTTGGTCCATCTTTTCTTGCATGACTAATATTAAGTTCTCCTTAGGATCTCTGCCAGTATGGTCAGGGTTTGTGTCTTCCTGGGCCTGCCTCTGTTCGCTCCCTTTAGTTGTGTTGTTGATGTCATTTGGAGTGGTTTCCTCATCTGGTGTAATATTCTTATGTCGAGGTCTGCCCATTTTGATTCCACTTGAGGTGGTTGGTGGGATGCCTATGAGATAACTGAGTGCTGGAAAGGGAGGCTCGGACCCCGGCGTTGGAAGCAGAGCCTAGATGGTTTGGGCCCTGGGACTGCAACTGGAAGTCCGGGCAGCTATGGCCCCGGGGTGGGGGCTGGAATCCCTGGCAGCTTGGGCCTCGGGGTGGCAGCTGGAATCCTGTGCGGCTCAGGCCCCAGGGGGCGGTTGGAATCCTGAGAGGTTTGGAACCCGGGTTGGTGGCTATAAGCCCGTGCATCTCAGGGCCCAGGGGGAGGGGGGGACGGCTGCAAGCTGGATGGTCTGGTCCCTGGGGGATCAGCTGGAATCTTGGGTGCCTGGGTGGCGGCATGGCTCAGCTCCTGTCTAAGGTGGAGGCTAGGAGCCCTGGTGGCTGGGGGGGGCAGCTCGGGCAGCAGGGGAGTGGGTCAGCTGGAAGCCCTGGCGGCTTGGGGCCTGGGGAGAAGAGGGGGCGGCTGGAAGCAGGGCAGCTCAGGCCCAGCTAGGAGCCCGTGCCCCTTGGCCCCAGAAGTGGCAGGAATGGGAGCGGCTCAGATCCGTGAGCCGCAGGAACGCGAGGGCTCAAACCCAGGATCGGCGGGAATGGGAGTGGCTCGAACCCGGGATCGGCGGGAACTGGAGCGGCTCGAACCCGGGATCGGCGGGAACAGGAGCGGCTTGAACCTGGGATTAGCGGGAACTGGGGTGGCCCGGGGCCCGGGAGTAGGAGCAGCCCAGACGGGGAAGTGGCGTGATCCGGACCGGGAGCCACGGGGCGTGACTCAAACTCGAGATCGGCGGGAACTGGGGTGGCCCGGGGCCCAGGGCCCGGGAGCAGGAGCGGCCCGGATGGGGAAGCCTTGGGATCCGGACTGGGAGCCGCAGGGTAGCGGCTCGAAACTGGGATCAGCGGGAACTGGGGTGACCCGGGGCCCGGGAGCAGGAGCGGCCCGGGAAGCCACAGAGCCGTGGAGAAGGGAGCGGCTCAGCCCGCAGGAGCAGGTCCTGCCAGCTGGGTTTTTGCACTCACTGCCTTCGGTGCGTCCTTGATATAGATTCAGGTTTCAGTCAGAAGACTCTGTTGCTGGAAAGCTACCGGAGTCGAGGACCTGGGTATTGCTTGCTTCCACGGCCTCTAGCACAGCTAAAAACCCTAACCTCTGTTCCCCCGGGGACACTGCGTGGCTTCTAGTTCGCCATCATGAACCGGAAGCCTCTGGATATGGATTTAGTCCCAACACTTAGTAGGCTGATGTATGAGGACTGCGATGAGTTCCAGGCCAGTCTGGGATTTAGAATGAGTTCCATGTTAGCCAAGGCTAGAATGAGAGCCTGCTTCCAAAAAAAAATAAAGATAAAGTAAAATAAATGTAATCTCAAGAAACTTAGTAAAACCTCATCTCAAAAAAATAAACCAAACTTGTAAAAGACTGAGAATGTATACTTGTGAAAGAGTTCTAACCTCCAAGCATGAGACCCTAAGTTCAATACCATAAGAGAGAGAGAGAGAGAGAGAGAGAGAGAGAGAGAGAGAGAGAGAGAGAGAGAGAGAGATCTATTAGTTGATGTATTAGTAAGTATGCTTTCATCAGCATTTTGGTAAATATAGATAATGTGAACTTTCAGGTGAATTTTCAGATGACTCGAATATGGATATAAATGTCAGAAAAGATTATTTTCAACATAAGCTAGGAAAATTTAAAATAAACTCAGTAATTATAAAAATAAAACATAAAACACAAAAAAGAAAATAGGTTAATCATATCAATTTATACAACTAAAGAAGTATGTAAATATTATTTGAAATTTTCTGCAAAAAGAAAGGAAATTGTTGAAATAGGAAAAAAGTGTGTTACAATCCTACATCCCTATGCTACCAAGCCACAAAACAATGTTTTCAAAGGTGAAAATGACCAAAAAGTAATGTCTAAAAGAGGAAAAGAAATTGCATTACCTCCTGGGGGGAGTGCATCAGGAAGGTGTGTAGGCTTGGGGTAAGATAATTTATGCATAATCTAACAACCTAAACTTTTCTGAGGAATAACAAAAATAATCAGGTAAACTTCATTGTGCCTGTAGTCATAGCTACTCAGGGTTAGGGTTAGGGTTAGGGATAAGATGTGAATGACTATTCACTCACTTAAACATTTAATCATATACTATAAAACAAGGACTTTTCAAATATCTAGGGTTGCCTAAACTAACAAAAACAAAGATAAAAATCTGTTACTAGCCGGGCGTGGTGGCACATGCCTTTAATCCCAGCGCTCGGGAGGCAGAGGTAGGAGAATCACCATGAGTTCAAAGCCACCCTGAGACTACATAGTGAATTCCACGTCAGCCTGGGCTAGAGTGAGACCCTACCTTGAAAAACCAAAAAGAAAAAAAAAAATCTGTTACTAGCAGGGTGTGGTGGAGCAAGCCTTTAATCCCAGGAATCAAACGGAAGGTAAAGGTAGGAGGATCACCATGAGTTTGAATTCAACCAGAGTATACATAGTAAATTCTAAGTCAGCCTGGGATACTTCAAAAAAACAAAGCAAACAAGCAAACAAACAAAAAAACCCTATTACTTCCATGAATGAGTAACAGCCAAGCCTGAAGGTAGAGCCACAAGCTAAGACTTTGAGCTCTGTCATCTGAGTCCAGCTCAAATGTTGGGCTCAGCCACTTTGCAGCTATATAAACTTGGGCAAGTTTTAAAAATCTTTGTCAGGCCCAGTTATCTCCCTTCTGAATATAATACTATCTAACTCACACAATTTTCTGAGGACTAAATGAGATTACTCATATTCATTATTTAATAAAGTGCCAAGCATATAGCAAATTTACCAGAGGCTGGTGTTAATATTCACTATCATGATTACAAAGAAGAAAATCACTTTGAGAATATAGAGGGCAGAGTAATTCCCTCGGAGACAGGTTAATCAACAGGGAGATATTGTCTCGAAGATGAGAATACTTTTATTATTTAATTTTATTTGTTAAAAATAACTGATCTCAAAATAAAAGACTTGTGGCGGAAACATAGTTTTGCAGAATCTTATACTATGTGATCATAGAAAAGGACTATTATAAGAATTAACCAAGTTCCTAAAGCTAAAGTACTTAGAAAAATGTCTTACACAACAGAATGGTGACTGTTCTTATGAAAACAGAGAACATTTTAAGCCAGTGTAACACAACTATGGAAAAAGACCAAAGTGTGAAAGTTTCTGTCTCTCTAGGGTAGGTGGTCTAACATTGTGGTTAAAACATCTAGATTTCAGCCAGGTGTGGTGGCGCACGCCTTTAATCCCAGCACTTGGGAGGCAGAGGTAGGAGAATCACTGTGAGTTCAAGGCCAGCCTGAG
Source organism: Zapus hudsonius (assembly GCA_004024765.1). NCBI lineage: Eukaryota > Metazoa > Chordata > Mammalia > Rodentia > Dipodidae > Zapus > Zapus hudsonius. Next base: position 36,422 of record PVHP010013864.1, on the reverse strand, counting down.
ACTCCAGTAAATTCCAGGTCAGCCTGAGCTAGAGTGAGACCTTACCTCGAAAAACCAAAAAAAAAAAAAAAAAAAATCTAGATTTCTTCTTTAAAATACTGTCAATCTCACCTGTTAATAATTATTTTTTCATTTATTTATTTATTTATTTATTTACATATTTATTTTGGCTTTTCGAGGTAGGGTCTCTCTCTATCCCAGGCTGACCTGGAATTGTGGTCTCAGGCTGGCCTCGAACTCACAGCAATCCTCCTACATCTGCCTCCCGAAAGGTGTGTGAAATATTTAGTTTAGAGAGAGAAGAGATAGATAGAATGAATTTGAGCACACCAGGGCCTCTTGCAAAAGCAACTGAAAACTCCAGACGCATACAGCACTTTGTGCATCTGGCTTTCCATGGATACTGGGGAATTGAACCCAGGCCATCAGGCTTTGTAAGCAAGTTCCTTTAATCACTGAGCCATCTATAATAGTTATATTTTCATTGTGGAAAATAAATGATAATAGTTTCACATTTACTCTCTCCCTTGATAGAAAGAACACACAATATCACTAATCAGTTGTGTTCTAATAAATATTTACATTATCAAAGTGTAATTTTTGGACTGAAGACATAGCTCAATGGTAGCTGCTTAGAATGAACAGTTTTTTTTTCTTTTGTTCCTTTTTTCTTTTCCTTTTTCTTTGTTTTTTTCTTCTATTTGTTTTTCTCTTTCTCTTTAAATTTTTTTTCTGAACAAAGTTCTTGTTTGATCCAAAGCATCCTAAAAGAAAAAAAGTATAATTTTTTTTCTTCCTTTTTTTTTTTTTTTTTTTTGAGGTAGGGTGTCACTCTAGCCCAAGCTGATCTGGAACTCACTCTGTAGACCCAGACTGGCCTTGAAATCAAAGTGATCCTCCTACTTCTCCCTCCCAAGTGCTGGGATTAAAAGCACAAACCACCACACCCGGTCATTCTGGGTTTTTTAAGCAAGCTAGCGAATTTATCTGGGTTGCTTTCGGACGCGTGGGTGAAAGTTTACTTTACAGGAGCATGGATGACACAAAGGTAGTGACATCACCAAATAGCCCATCCCAGGATGGGAGATGACTTACCGGAGCATAAGTGAATAATTACTTTCAGAAGCAGATGAGTCATGCTTTAACAGTTTTAAAAATATACGTTACAGAAATATACATGTATATGAAAGGTTTTACTTAACAGGCCTAAAATTATTTGTATAAAACTTGTGAAGGGAAAGTGCAGCATATGAAAGACAAGAGAGTCGAGCTTTTATTGAACAATTTGTGCTGGAGCTAGTTCAACTTTCTGGCAAGAGTCAACTGTGTCTATCTCTGAGCAACTCTGGGTTGTGTTTGGTGAGTCTAGTATAGTTTGAAATTAGCCTTAGTTAACAGTATTAACAGCAGAGAAACACCAAAGCAAGGCTTATGTCCTCCCTCGAGTTGTTAAGCATCTACTAGCATACTTCTATAACATGGTTTGGGGGGGTATAAGATTATAAATTTAAGATGTGGATATTATGTCAGAATTTCTATGATGGCTGATGGCAGGAGAATAATCATTTCTGTGATTTTGTTGAAAATACTTACTATGCCCTTGTTGGGTGTGTGCAAATGACGCAGGAACCGAATGAGCTCAGAAGCAAAAAAAAAAATTATTGCCTCGTACTTGCAAGCTAATTGATTAGGGACATAACCAGACTTGGGAGCTGGGACTCATCCCTGAAATGTTGGCTCTCAGGCTTTTTAAAGAAAAAAAACACAAACCAGTGCTCGAGGGAGGAGTTGGGAATCATTTAACAGGATTGGTCAGGTCTAAGGGAGATGTCCTGGGGTCTGCTTTTGGGAACTGGTGGTCTCAGAATCAGGATGTTGGCAAACTGCCATAGTGACTTTAACAGGATTGGTTGGACCCAGGGGTGGGGTAGGGTAGCAGGGACTTGCAGTTACAGTAGCAGCTAGAATAATAGTACAGAAGTCATTTTGACATGGTTACTGAGGAAACTAGGAACAGATAGGTTATTTTGTCCTAGGTACTGGAGGCAACTAGGAGCTGATTGGTTGGGTTGGGGGCCCAGGACAGTTGGCAGTTTTTCCTGAGAATGTTGAACCCATGAACACCAAGAAAAGACCATAGACTCAAATTTAGGCCAAATTAAAGCAAGCTATATTTGTGCACACAGGAGCTGGCTGTCTCACCCAAAAGCAGGGCTTCAGAGACCAGCAGCCTGCAAAAGAAAAAGTGAGGTTTTTATATACAACAAACTTGGGGAGTTTCCAATAAGGGGTTTAGCAAGCAGAATACATAATTAAAAATTGGCATTTTTTTTCCTGGATGACATGGGTCTTATCATGGTCAAGGAGAGGAGTAATGTAGATTCCAGGGAGAGTGATAGCATTGTCAGGGGGGAGAAAATCTTGGGAGGGGTAGAGCATAGTCACAGAAATTCCAGGCAGGTTCAAGGTCAGATCAAGATGGAATCTGGTTCTTCAGAACAAGGGGTTACAGAGAAGTCATAACAGTTAAAAAAAAAAATGGAAGTCCTCTGGCCAATCCTAGCCCTTCACCCTTAGAGTGAAATTCTTCTCCTTCTACTATATCCCGAATTCTTATGTTTGATCTCTTCAAACTGTCCTGAATGTCTTGAAATTCCTACTTAAACCTTCCTATTAGTTTGTCTTTCTCTTTGTTGGACTGTTCTAGATCTGCTACCTTTTCTTCCAGTTTAGATATTCTGTCTTCTCTTTGATCCACTCTACTGGTGAGACTTTCTACAGAGTTTTTTAATTTGAGTTATTAGAGTTTTCATTCTAGTATTTCTATTTCCTTACTCATATCTTGTATTGACTTCCTTATTTAGTTAAGCTGATTTCCTTTATCTTCTTCAGGAGTTTGTTTTCTTCTTTGTTTCCTTTGATTTTTTCTTTGATTTCTTTGAACATTGTTATAATCATTCTTTTGAATTCTTTGTCAGGCATTTCATCTAAGTCAGTCTCACTGGAGGTCATTTTTGATGGATTTATAATTCTTGGTGGAATTATATTGTCTTGATTTTTTTGTGTTTTTTTGTATTATAATGTAGAGATTTTTGCCTCTTGAGTTAATTCAAAGCTTGGGTTTCATAATTATTGATGTATTCTTAGGCATGTAGATCAGAAGTTATATTTCCTCAGAGTGGGAGCCCAAGGTGCCAGGAGTAATGATAGAAGTGACCCAAGGTGTTGTGTTTGCCTGCTATGCAAATATTCTAGTAGGTTTGGTGGAGCAAAATAGAGTTCTAGTATCCAACTGGGCAATATACACCCATAAACAAGACCAGCACAGAGTATTTATGCAAGATCAAACAAGTAGTCTAACAAAGCCAAAGTTCCTCAGGGTGTTGTTGACTCACACCCTTAATCCTGTTGACTGAGAGGCTGAGATTCCTGGTCTGTAATGGGTTCCAGGTCAGCCTGGGACCCAGTGAGACCCTGCTCCCAAGAAAGAACAGAAGAAAAAGGTTAAAAGTCACTATAAATTAAGAGACATCAAAAGCAACATAAGTCGCTTCCAAAACCTAGCTTATTTTAGAAAAGCAAAACTGACTAAAAGTACATCAATAAACTCTGACATATAACCTACCTTGACATGGAAGATGCAATTAGCTCTTCCAGCCCTGGCCTATATACCTGGCTTTGGGGTAGGTACTGCCCCAGTGTCAGACAGTCCTGATACCTTTTGGGATGGCTTCCAATCTCACCTATGCTGAATGTGAGGCTGGTTCCCTCTTTGTTGCCCTGTGGGATCAGCTAGGCTGTTTGGATCCATGGATCTGCTGTTCCGTTTGGCTGTGCTGGATGCTGAGTGGCTGAGAGATTGCTCTGATACTTTGGAGTCTCCAGATCTCCAGTGGTTCCTGGTACTGGCCTTTGGGGAAGGGGAGGCTCTTGGGGGGGTGTTTGAAATTGTTGAGGAACTTCTCAGCTGGTCTCTGTCAACTTCTCCTTCAGGAGCTGCTTGGCTGATCCCTATTGGCCTCAGGTTTTTTGACTTTTCAAGGTTGGTATGAGTGGAGAATCCTCTCACCATAGTTCTGTTTGTGCCAGCTCAGGCAGGGCAGGGTTTGTAGCTCTTCCCAACCAAACACCGACCCATAGTTCTGATTTATAAAATATTTGCCAATAATTATGCTTCAAGTTCAGAGGGGAGGGGATAAAAAGAGTCAGGAAGAGCATTGAGAAGGTGGTGACACTATTTTAGGCGAGAGACAGAGATAAGGAAGCATCAGTAGAGATGAAGGAATGCCAGTGACAGAGTCCAAAGATTTAGTCAGAGATAGGTGCTGAGTTTCTAGCTAGGAGTACTGGGTGGATTTTTGAGGAGCATCAATAACCGAGGTAAGCAATTTAGGTGGAACAAGTGATTTTGGAAGATAAATATTTAGAGTTGATTTTATTACCTTTAAAGTTTCCTCAGGATTTGAGGGGGTGTGGAAAAGGTTACACTTAAGATTGAGAATTCTGGGCTGAGCAGATAGCAGCTGAGTCAGTAATGTGCTTGTCCATCAAGGACACGAGGACCCAAGTTCAATCTCCAATACCCACATAAAAATGTCAGGTTCATCGGCCAGACTAGCCTACTTGAAGAGATCCAGGCTGGGATTTCTCCAAGAAGTTTAAATTTAAAGGCTGGACTTTCTCTCATAGAGACTAGTTAATATATGTAAAGATAAGTTAATATATGTAAGGAAGCTGGATCAGTGAGTGCTATGTATTCATCTGATCAGTTTCATTCCCCAAGGCTGCCAAACCATTTTATGACAGTCAGAATTCTATTACAAAACTCATGTTCTTAACAATTAGGGAATTTTTTTGAAATATTTATTTGCGAGGGGAGAGAGAGAGAGAGAGAGAGAGAGAGAGAGAGAGAGAGAGAGAGAGAGAGAGAGAGAGAGAGAGAATGGCAAGCCAAGGGCCTCTTGTCACTGCAAAGGAACTCCAGACACATATATCACTTTGCGCAGCTGGCTTTATGTGGGTACTGGAGAATCAAGCAATTGCCATTGACTACTGAGCAATCTCCCCAGCTCCGATTATGAAATGTGCTTGCAGAAACCTGTAGGAAAGGTATGTCAATCCAGGAATCAGAACCGAGAGGTAGCATGGCAGATGTCAAGAAGCACTTTTTGGCAGGACTGGTAGTCTAGGTCCTGAGGAACAAATAGACAGGGGAAGTGAGGGATGTGAATGCGAGGTTCGAAGCGCAAGGCAGTTTTCTGAACAGCACTCATGCATCATCCACTGCGGTCGAATCCTGCGATCAGACGGGGAGCTCACGCCTACTCCCACGCCGTGCACGGTTTTGCGCTTTGTTCTCCAAGAAATGTCCCCGTCTCGACAGTCCTGTGCGAAGACACACGCATCCAGGGGCCGGGAGAAGCTTCCGGGCTCGGCTTTCCCTACCTACCTCCGCAGTGCCGCTTCGCGCGCTGACTTCCGGCGTCCTCCGTTGCTACGGTCACCAACCGGAAGCGCGCTCGGGCCCCTCCCCCCAGTCCCAGAGTGCCGGAAGTAGCCTGCGCCGAAGGACGTCGGCGAGTCGTGGAAGATGACGACTCTGGTGCTGGATAACGGAGCCTACAACGCCAAGATCGGCTACAGCCATGAGAACGTCTCGTAAGTGTGGGTTTTCCGCGGGCCGAGGGGAAGCGCGGGCGCCGGGCCCGGGGGGCTGGGCGGCGGGGCTGGCGGCGTCCTGGCCGGGCGGAACCGAAATGGATCTACATCATCTCTCTCTCTCTCTCTCTCTCTCTCTCTCTCTCTCTCTCTCTCTCTCTATATATATATATATATATATATATATATATGAAATCTATCTATATGTATGTCTATCATCTATCAATATCTATCTTATATATATATATATCCCAAATACACACACACGTGTGTGTGTTTGTGTGTGTGTGTGTGTGTGTGTGTGTGTGTGTGTTTAATGTCATGACAGGAAATAGCCAAGGAAAATAGGCGTTTAGAGTTGGATTCCTACCCGAAGGAAACAGAGACAGAGATCATGAACTTTCAGAAATTGTGGGTAACATTTCGGACGTGTCTGCCTTTTGGGGAGGATCCAGTTCTTGGTTTCATCGGATGCTCCAAGGATTCCGTGATCCAAAAAGGTTACTCATCGCATCAGGGTTTAGGGAATTTGAAGCTTGACACCCACTGGCTGACTGGGGTCGATGAAGTCAATTAGGAACATTGTAATGGCATCCAAAGGTGTGTTTTTGTAAAATTTATGTTTGAATGAATTAGCATTTTTTTTCAGTGCTGAGGATCATACCCAAGACCTTACTTAGGTAAATGCCTACCATTGACCTTCCTTCAGCTGTGATTTTTAATGTGCGTGTGTGTGTTGGGGTGGAGGGTGTTTGAGGCAGGGGTGACATAGAACCCACTATATAGCTGAGGATAACCTTGAACACTATATCCTCCTTCCTTCAACATCCCGAGAGTTCTGAGAGTGCAGACAGGTACACCACCATGCCGGGCTAAAATGGCATTAGGCTGAATAAGATGTGGATTGAACCCAGGGCCATTTTGTATATGGTAGGAAAGCGCTTTACCATTGAGCTGTACCCTTAGCCTATTTGACTGAATTCTGACATCTTTATTGGTAGTGGAAGACATTAAGGTAAGATTTCTGTTGAAGCCTTTTTTGAATAAGACACAAGTATGTGTAAGAAGTGCACACACACCAAGATTCTGATTCTGTTTGTTTATTTTGTGGTGCTGGGGTTTGAACCCAGGACCTGGCATGTGCTACTCAAGGCTATACAATTGAGCTAGCCATCTTTTAAAAAAATATTTTTTTACTTATTTGTTGTAAGAACACACACACACACACACACACACACACACACACAATGGATACACCAGAGCCTCTTGCTGCTACTGCAAATGTTCAGATGCACACACCACTTTGTGCATCTGGTTTTACCTGGGTACTGGGGAATTGAATCTGAACCAGTAGACTTTGCAGGCAAAGGCTTTAACTGCCTAGCCATCTCCCCAGCCTCCTTCCTTCCTTCTTGAAGATTATTTGAGAACGTTAAAGGGCTCACTATAGAACCAATTAAATAGTAGGACCTTAAAACAACCAGAAAATTACTTTTTAATTAGTTGAAGACCAAATGAAAACACTGGTTTTTGAATATAGTACTCATTTATTCTAAAGACATTTTTAGGAACCAGATGTGTAGGGGATAATCTTTTGCCTCTTTGTTTCTAGGGTTATTCCTAATTGTCAGTTCAGGTCAAAAACAGCACGTCTTAAAACATTTACTGCCAACCAGATAGATGAAATTAAGGACCCATCAGGACTCTTTTATATCCTTCCTTTTCAGAAGGTAATCCAGTTATATTTCATTTCTATCTCTGTGAACCTAAGTTTAAAGGATTTTTAGAGGGTTTCTTATTGTTTATGCAAGGCAGGGTCTCACTCTAGCCCAGTCTGAACTGGAACTCATTCAGTAGTCCCAGGCTGGCCTTGAACACATAGCAGTCCTATTTCTGCCTCCTGAATGCTGGCATTAAGGACGTGTGCCACCACTCCCAGCTAAAGATTATTTTTAATTGTATATTTAAGACTACACAGTATGAAGATACTGTTTAATCTCTCAGAAAAAAATTATTTAAATTTTAACTAAGATGCCATTAAAATTCCAAATAGAAATTAAATTGTCTTGGTAACCATGACCGTGCCTGTGGTGATGCTTGGGAAGCAGAAGTAGGAGGATCACTGTGAGTTCGAAGCCAGCCTGGAACTACAGAGTGACTTCCAGGTCAGCCTGGGCTAGAGCCTACCTTGGAGGAAAAAAAAGTGACCATGATTTACTCGATGTTTGTGAATAATGAATTTGTGTTAAAGCCAGGTGGTATGTTCACATGTACTTGAGAGAAAAATACAGAGAAGCATCTCTGTATACTGGTTTGTCATTTGAACCCTAGACATCATAGTTACTATTCATTTGTAAGTTCTTAAACTTTGAAAAGGGGAAAAAAACATTATCACTGATTTGAAAGATATCTGGCATTAGACAGGAAAAGGTAACCCTTAAGAGCTAACACTTGGTAATTTAGATTCTTTAAAGTTAAAATATTCTTGATAATTAAGTTTATTTTTTTAAAATTTATAGGGATACTTGGTGAATTGGGATGTCCAACGACAAGTTTGGGACTATCTTTTTGGAAAAGAAATGTATCAGGTAACAAATTAGAGTATGTATTCAAATTCTGTGTCTGTGTTTTTTGTTTTTTTGTTTGTTTGTTTGTTTTTTTGAGGTAGGGTCTCACTCTGGCCCAGGCTGACCTGGAATTCACTATGTAGTCTCAGGGTGGCCTTGAACTCATGGTGATCCTCCTATCTCTGCCTCCCGAGTGCTGGGATTAAAGGCGTGTGCCACCACACCTGGCTGTGTCTGTGTTTAATTCAGATAAAAAATTGGAACTTATATTTTTAAGATTTATATATGTACATGTTTAAGACACTTAGATATAGCAGTCCTAGACTTGATCTTCTAAATAATAAATGAAAATGAGTAGAATGTCCATTTTAGAGAGTAAGTACAGTACAGGTTGTCTATATGAAATTCAAGATTTAAAAATTTTTTTTTTATTTTCCATAATGAGTTACATTATTTAGTGGGCAAACAGTGAGTTGTTATCTCCAATTCCCCGATGCTCCCACTCCCCCATCCCCAACCAGCTGGATATCCTCCTCCGTGGGTCGTCTGGATCAGTCCTTATGACAGGGGACCATGGATAGCCTAGTATTCAGCCAGGTTCTCCTGGCCCTAGTATGTTGTTACTGAGAGGTGCCATGCCTCAGGATAGTCTCCTCCACCACGGCTCTCACAATCTTTCCGCCCCCTCTTCCGCTCAGTTCCCTGAGTCGTGGTGGAGAAATTCAAGATTTTACTGAAGATTTCTACCCTTCTCCATGCTCTGAAACCAAACCCAGAGTCTTGTGCATGCTAGGCAAGTACACTTCTCCTCAGCTACATCCCCAGCATTATATTTCTCTTACTAGACAAATTCACTGTAACATTTCTATTTTCACAAGGTGATTTTTGCCTACATATCTGAATATATGTAATTAGAAGAAACTTTAAATTTTGTGCTTTTAATGACTATAGTGTGACTGTGAATAGACTGAAAGACTGTTAGCCCCAAGAATGTTGGAGAACTCTCTCCTCTAAAGAAGGGAAACCCTTCCTTTGTGTGGCATGAGGAAGCAGGACACCAAGAAGGCAGTCAGTTTCCCGTTTTCAAAAAGGCCTGATTGTTTTGGCACTGAGCAGGACATCCAGCCCCAAAGGGATCGCTTTCTTTTGTCTCATGGTCCCACTGCCTCCTAGGTGGCAAAGGTGTATTATTGGAAAGTGGCTGAAGAGCCAGGCTTTGGACCACCAAGTACTATTCTCAGCTGTTCCATCTTGCTCTCAGTATTGACCAGAAACAGAACAAGAGAAGCAGCAGCCTATTGGCTGGGACCAAGAAGGCTGACTGTGAAAGGACACCTATTTGAGCAGGGTTAATACTGTCACCACTTTGGAGAACAGGAAGGTCACTGGTAGTGGGGGCTCATGCCCTGAATCCCGTGGAGCTGTTTGTTTCTTGTCTGCCTGTGTCTTGGGCTGGGGGCTCCTTACTAGATTGTCTCAGGAAAGTCAGACCTGGACAACTTATTCACAAGAAGATGGGCACCAATGCCCTTTCATACGGGCTAACTTAACCCTGAGGACAAGGGAGCTCTGCCTAAGCTTGTAGAAGTTATCAGGACAAGGATCACTGGGGGAGGCAGTGCCCTGTATCCTAAATTTCAAGGATGGGAAAGGCAAGGGAGAAGAGACTGGCCTGGATTCATGTGCACTGTTGAGTTTTCTGTACATAAAATTTCTCCTCCAAAAACAAAATATATTTTGAAGCTTCTTGTCTTTTTTCACTTAATAACAAACTAACATAACTCCAAAGCTTACAGTTACACCAGTCATTACTTTTTTATAATTGTCTTCAACAATTTGATAGTACCACTTATTATTATATTTATTATTGAATTGGGATTGTTTAAGAGCTAAATGCTTGGATCCTGTAGCCAGATGCCCTGGGTTCAAGTCCTAGTAATGCCTCTAAGTGGCTGTCTGAACCTGGGCCACATATTCAACTTCTCTATGCCTCAGTGTACTCATCTATGAAATTGGGGTACTAATTATTAGCATATTGTGAGGATTAGATAATTCTGTGTCTGTAAAATAAGTATGAATGGTCATCACTGCAAATTACTAAACCCAGGGACTTTTTTTCTCCTATAGGTTGATTTTCTGGATACTAATGTTATTATCACAGAACCATACTTTAACTTCACTTCAATTCAGGAATCAATGAACGAAATTCTATTTGAAGAATATCAGTTCCAAGCAGTTTTAAGAGTAAATGGTAAGTTAAAGTTTTATTGAAATTAGATTATATGAATATGGATATGAGTGGGAAAAGAAACTTGAAGTCCTGAATACTAGGTAACATTTTATAGGTCCAAAGGAAATAAAGTATAGAATCCCTATTTTAAACCTAGAATGTTTTCAGATAAGATTGGTAGCACTGCCCAATAATCTTTGCTGCTTGGGAGACTGAGGCAAAAGGATCAGGAGTTTAGGCCAGTCTGAGCTACATAGTAAGTTTCAGGTCAGCATGGAAGAGTAAGAGTTAGATCCTGTCTCAACCATCCCTCCAAAAAGAAAAGCCAACAGCAACAAAAAGATTAGAGATATTTTGTTTTCTGTTTACCACATAAGTGTGATTTTTAAAAGTTTAAACATTAGCAAAGGCTAGGGATGTAGCTCAGTTGGTAAACTGATTGCCTAGCATGCATGAATGAGGTCCTGGGCTTGGTCCCTAGCACTGCATAAACCAGACATGTTAGCACATGCCCTTAATCCCTGCACTCAGAAGGTAGAGTCAGATCAGGAGTTTAAGATCATTCTCAGCTGCTTAACATGTTTGGGCTACATGAGACCTGTCTCAAAACAAGACAAAAACCAAGATCTGAAGACAATTATACTTACTAAGTTAACATTTTTCTTCCAGTTAAAGGAATTTTTTTTGTTGGTTTGTTTTGATTTTCAAGGTAGTCTCACTCTAGCCCAGGCTGACCTGGAACTCACTCTGTAGTTCCAGGCTGGCCTCCAACTCACAAATGATCCTCCTACCTCTTCCTCCCAAGTGCTGGAATTAAAGGCATGTGCCACCATGCCTAGCCAGGAAATTTTTTTTTTTGTATGTGCTTGCTTTTCTACTTTGTTGTTTTAAATTAATGTTATCCTTTTATTTAATTTCACTTTTCCTTTATTGTTTTTTAACAGCTGGTGCTCTCAGTGCACATAGATATTTCCGAGATAATCCTTCTGAACTGTGCTGCATCATTGTAGATAGTGGATATTCTTTTACACATATAGTTCCTTATTGTAGAAGTAAAAAGAAAAAAGAAGCAATTATTCGGTGAGTTATGTTTAATTTTCACGTTATTCCTTATTTCATATTATTTTGTACTAATTCTTAGGATGAAATGTGTGATTACTGAACCAAAGTTGAATTCTCTTCTTTTAGGATAAACGTGGGAGGGAAACTCTTAACTAACCATCTAAAGGAGATCATATCTTACAGGTAATACTTGGCTTTGAACTTTGGAAAGATGGGGTGCTACCATGTCCAGTTACACATGGACTGTTTCCCTTCAGCATAATGCTTTAACATTTCTTGTTGGTTACTGATTTATAACATCTATATACTACTTTTGCTATAGTCAAATCTATCTTTCCTTGCTTAAAGATTAAGTCTAAAAATTCAAAACTCACAAATAAGATTCATGGCATTATGATTATGTGCCTGTTTCTCTCTCTAGAGACAAAAAAAAAAAATGGACTGAGTTTCGGTACGTTTGGATATTTAGATTCCCCACCCCAGTCAGGTTAGATGCAGCAAATTAGAAAGGGAGAGAAGGTTGAACAATAGGAGAATTTGACAATCAACTGAGCTGGGAGCTGTGGATTGCACCTGTGATTCCACAGGCTGAGAGCGGAAGCAGGAGAATCGAGAGTTCAAGGCTTTGTCTCATGCCCCATCCCCATGCCTAATAATAATAATAATAATAATAAAAAACCATTTAAGAATATAGGAAGTCCCAATATCCCTTTCATGGATATGCCTGAGTGACCTAACTTCTTATTGACTGCACGTCAGAGATAAGTGGAAATCACTTCTATAAATCCCTTGGTGCTATACCAGCAGACTCAGATTGGTTGATACTTTGTGTCCCGATGGATGACTAAATAATGAGGAAATCAAATACAGTGTACCTGTATTTATTAATTCCTATACTTTCACACTTTAATCTCTAAATTGAGGTGCATCTTTTGGTCCTTTATACCTTAGAAGGATCACAGGCTAGTTAGCATTTTCCCTCTCACTAGTTCACTCTTGCATCTAGCAAAGAGGACATACAGTCTGTAATAATGCTTGTTATATAAAAGCACAATGAAGGAAGCAATGACTTTCTAAATTCACTGAGTACAGAACTATGCTAAACACTTGACACATCTTATCATTTACAGTTTATAGCCCTGTACATAGGTGATCTAAGTCCATTTTTCAACCAAAAGGGATAGTCGTAAAGAAACTTCACTGGGAAGTTGTGATTCACATTTTTGTCTCTCACTGCAAAGTACATGTTCATATGCAAGCCTCCTTCCTCTCTCAACTTAAATTCCAGCTTTAGAAATAATAATACATTATAATAGATTCATCTGATTTTTATAGCAGTAAAAAATATCATATTTTAAGGGAATAGTAGCATAGGGAAATGTTCATATTGTTCATATAATATTTAATTGAAAACACAGACTAGGGCTAGAGAGATGACTTAGCAGTTAAGGCACTTGCCTGCAAAGCCTAATGACCCAGGTTTGATCCCCAGTACCCACATAAAGCCATATAGATGCACAGTTTTGCATGCATCTGGAGTTTTTTGCAGCAGCTGGAGGCCCAGGCATGTCCATTTTCTCTCTTTGTCTCTCTTCTCTCTCTGCTTGCAAACAAATAAAAAAATTAAAAAAGAATGAAGGGCTGGAGAGATGGCTCAGCGGTTAAGGTACTTGCCTCCAGTGCCTAAGGCCCTGGGTTCAATTCCCCAGGACCCACATATGCCAGACCCACAAGGTGGTGCCGTGGTGCATTCTCTCGCTCTCGCGCTCTCTCTCTCTCTCTCTGTGTGTCTGTCTCTCTCTCTGCTTGAAAATAAATAAAAAAATAAAACATACAAAACAGTAATTTAAAAAGTTATGTTCTTATAGATAAGCCTGTATCTTGGGTTCTTTTTTTGTTTGTTTTTGTTTTTTTCTAAGATAGAGTCTTGCTTTAGCCCAGGCTGACCAGGAATTCACTATGTAGTCTCTGGGTAGTCTCAAAATCATGGTGATCCTTCTACCTCTGCCTCCTGAGTGCTGGGATTAAAGACGAGTTCCACCGTCCCTGGCTAAGCCTGTATTTTGATCCACTTACCAGATATTAAACATCTTCTCTCTGTAAGCATTGTGTGCTGATTTGTACATAATCAGAGAAGACAGTGGAAAAAAAAAGTGGACGTTACATTGAGAAACTATTCAGAATGATTGGGAAAAAATTTGTTCTTTATTAGATAACCTGGTTTCAGTTTTCTTACCTACAAACTGAATTTATACTTGTCCTTATAGAATAATATGGAGATTATATACAATAATGAAAGTGAGAGTATTCCATTAAGTTAAAAAGGTTTTATATATTCAATAATATTTCAAGCTGAGCATATTAGTTTACAGTTATAAGCCCAGCATTCAGGAGGCTGAAGCAGGAAGATGCCATGAATTTTGGGTCAGGCTGGGCTACATTATTAATTCCATGCCAGTCTAGGCTTCCATGCCAGACCTCTTCTCAACCCTATTCACAAAGGACAATTTATTATTCACATTAACCAATTTGCTGAAATTTTAATTCCAGAATATATTTTTAAATGATAGTTATCTTTATTTTTTTCCCATTTCAAATCATATAATTTTTATTTTAGGCAACTACATGTTATGGATGAAACTCATGTGATCAATCAAGTGAAAGAAGATGTATGCTATGTGTCTCAGGATTTTTACAGAGACATGGATATTGCTAAGTATGTATAAGCAGTAATCAAAAACTTGGGAAAGAAGACTTTTGGGTGATGGCAACATAAACTTAAAAATGTCATAAATCTCCATTTTTGTCTTACAGGTTAAAAGGAGAAGATAATACAGTCATGATTGACTATGTTTTGCCTGACTTCAGTACAATTAAAAAAGGATTTTGTAAGGTAATTAAAAAAAAATCCTTATGGCTGGGGTGGTGGCTCAGTCAGTAAAATGCTTGCTCACAAGACTGAGAACCTGAGTTCGATCCCATATACCCATAGTGGTATGGTGCTTTGGTCAGAGTGCTGGTGAGGTGGAGACAGGACTCTGGAATTCTCTGGACAGTAAGTCATTCTAGTCTAACTGGTGAGCTGCAGGCTAGCAAGAGTCTCTGTCTCAAAAAGAGGTGGACAGAATTCTTGAGGATGACACCTGAGGTTGTCCTATTACCTCCCTGTGCACACATGTGCACATGCACCTGACCACGTGTGCACTTCAACTGTTGGGCAGTTGAAGATTTCTAGTGAGCAAAGTAAGGAGACATGATAGTATTGTGTTGTACTTTAGAGTTATGGAAAGTTGGGAGCAACCTAAATACCTACTGGAGGAAAAATAATTTTTTTAATTATCCATAATGAGATACATTTAATGAACAAATAATGAGTTGTTATCCCCAGTTCCCCAATGCCCCTATTCCCTAACCCCAATCAATCCTCTTCCGTGGGCAGTCTGGATCAATCCATGGGGGTAGGAGATTATGGATAGTCTAGGAGTCAGCCCTGTTCCACCTGCCTTAGTTTGATGTTACTGAGGGGGGCGATGTCTCTGGGAGTTCTCCCCCACCATGGCTCTTACAATCTTTCTGCCCCCTCTTCTGCTCAGTTCCCTGAGTCATGGTGGGTGAGTATTAAGGCTGCTTTATTGTTGAGGTCTTAGGGGTCTCTGTACTTCTGCTTTAGGTTGTGTTGAAAATCGTTGGTATCTGTCTGGCTTATCCTGTGTTGACTGATTGGCTGTGGTTATGGGTGTCTTGCTTGTCTCACCACTCTCTGTGTGATTCCATGTGGATCCTCCATGGTAGGTCTGGTGTGGCTCATCTCTTGCCAGGATGTCAGCTATTGGCCTGTGGTTCATTGGTAAGGTTGGAAAAGTCACAGCTCTCTCGCTGCATTCTGAAAGATACAAACAGACTCTCCATCGGAGAGTGAGATTAGTATAGGTTAACTGAGGTACACATTTCTGAATTAGCTAGATTCTATTGTTAGTAGCCTCTTTGTAAATTACTTGTATAGTGCATCTCTCTTTGGGGGTCCAAGAGTTTGGTTCCCAGTGCATTTCACCCTGAGTCACCAGTTCCAATTAAGGGCTCCCCTTCACTGAGTGGATAATTTGGCTGAATTAAAAGCTGTGGATTACCTCCCCTAGGCTTTGGCTCCTCCATTGCACAAGTTCCTTCCTTGGTTCACTGTTCTCTCCCAGTAGGAAGTGTGTGCGTTTCATGTCAGTGGTCTTTGTTTTCTCCAGCTGTTGTTGACCAGCTTCCCCTGGCAGCTTATGCAGTGGCTTCCAGCACTGCACTGACTACCATCTGGGGGCTGGTTACCGTTTTGGACCTCGCAGGGTCTCTCGATGCTGATAGATGGCTTTCTGTAGTTTCTTCAGCAATAGGATCCTACCTCAGGCCTGGGGTGGGCATTCAAGAGCTTTGACAGAATCCTGTTTTGTTTTGGGGACCTCATGGTTCATTTTTGTCAATAGCTCAGTGAGGGAAGGAGTCGATGACTGGATCATGAGTTGCCAGACTGATCAATTTTTCACAGGTTTACACTCTCTCCCCTTGTATTCATGGCCCCTCTTGACAGACGACGCCCACTACTTGCTCAATAGGTTCCAGTATGCACATGAGGATTTTATGATTTTGAACCCATTTTGGTTTAGCTTCATGCTTAAGTCATTCCCCTCCCCCCCAGGGAAAATACTTTTTTTTTTTGCTTGTTTTTTCAAGGGAGGGTCTCACTCTAGCCCAGATTGTCCTGGAACTCTTTCTGTAGTCCCAGGCTGGCCTCGAACTCCTACCTCTTGTCCACCTCTGAAAACACTTTTTTGAATTATACTCTTAAACAAAAACTACTCGTATTAGCAGAGTACATATTAATGATTAATGGCTGACATTCCCAAGGACATGGAGTGCTGGCTCTTTCCTCTAGTGAGGGCTTTCATCAGTCACATGATCCTCTGCATAAATCAAGGCTGTAAACTAGGTGACCTTCAGAGTTTTGTCAGTGCTCCTTCTCTGTCTGCATCTGTCTTAGGTGCTTTTTCAGTGTTGGCAAAACAAGTTCTGTCCTTTAAACCCAAGCTAATGTGAGGGCTTCTAAAATCGTTTGTTTGCTTATTTGTTTGGTTATTTTGAAACATAGTCTCATGCTGTAGCCTGGGTTGCTATGTAGTTTTGGCTGACCTTAACCTTACAGTAATATATCTTCTTGGCCTTCAAAGTGCTGGGATCATAGGCAGTGCATCCAGAATGGATGGGTTAGTGGAAAATAATAGGATATGGATTCAGTTTGTTTAAAGTTTTGATTTGTTTTAGGTAGACTATTACAAAGTTAGCATTATAAGGTAATTTCAGTGATGAACACCATGTATTTGTTTAATTATTTGGAAGTTGACTTTTGATAGAGTGAATAAATAACAAAGAAACTCAAAGATTTAGGCATTTTACGCAAGAGAAAAAAGAAGTCAGAATGGAGCCACATCCTGTAGAATGTGCAGGGCAAGCAGATAGAGGTAGGAACAGAAGATGTAGTGTTCATCTGTGGCATGTCCTTTGTTACTTAGAAATTGGGACCAGTGTACCCTTACAGGTAGACTCTGGAATTTCCTCCCTTATATTCTTTCAAAAATTGTATGGAGTGAAATTGTTAGATCGTCTTCGGGGGATGGCCACATTAGCATCACTCATTAATGTTTCTCACGTTTTAGAATCCTTAAATGTCTAAGAACATGGTTGGTATAGTAGTGTTACATATTACTGTTATCAGTAGTCTGTGAAGTAGATAGCATTACTTAACCTTTTACATTCTTTTTCTTTAAGCCAAGGGAAGAAATGGTGTTGAGTGGAAAATATAAATCTGGAGAACAAATTCTTCGTCTGGCCAATGAGAGATTTGCTGTTCCAGAAATCCTCTTCCATCCTTCCGATATAGGCATTCAAGAAATGGGAATCCCAGAAGCCATTGTCTATTCAATTCAAAACTTACCTGAAGGTATGTTCATAGTTCGAGTGACTTGTTAAAAAAGTTTGTTTTTTTTTTTTTGTGATTGTTACTATTTCTTCTCTTGAGATACTATCTCATGTATCCCAGGCTGGTCTTGAACTTGCTGTGTAGACAAAGATGATCTTAAACTCCTGATCCTCCTACTTCTACCCCCCAAGTCCTGGGATTACAAGCATGAGTTAGCACACCCAGCTGAAGAATAATAATTTTAGGAAATCATAAGCTCTCTGTACATTGTTTCTTCTAAGTAATTTCAAGCAGTGAGCAGCTGTTTTATTTGCAGGCATTTCCAGGTCCTGTAGCATACATTCATGTTTGATAAATTATATTTTACAAAAACCATTCAAAGTCATGTTTAATTGTGAAGAAATCTATCTTTCATAAGTATTAAATTTCCATATTCATTTTAGCAATGCTCATTGTTTTTTATTTTTATTTATTTATTTATTTAATTTTTTTGGTTTTTCGAGGTAGGGTTTCGCTCTAGTCCAGGCTGACCTGGAATTCACTATGTAGTCTCAGGGTGGCCTTGAACTCACTGCAATCCTCCTACTTCTGTCTCCCTAGTGCTGGGATTAAAGGCGTGCGCCACCACGCCCAGTTTGTTTTTTATTTTTTAAGGTGGACTCTTACTATGTAGCCCAGGCTGGCCTAGAACTCACGAATGCCCCTTCTTGGGCTCCTGAGTGCTGGAATTATAAGCATATGTGTGCCACAAGACTCAGCTGAAAGTTACTCAAATCAAAGTTGCACAGACTTGAAATTTAATGTTTTTTAAAAAAATATTCTATTTATTTATTTGAGAGAAAGTGAGACGAAAAAGAGGCAGATATAGAGAAGCACACCAGGGCCTCCAGCCACTGCAAACAAACTCTATATGAAAGCGCCACCTTGTGCATCTGGCTTTGCATGGGTCCTGGGGAATCAAACTACGGTCATTAGGCTTTGTAGGCAAGTGCCTTAATTGCTTCTCTCCAGCCTGAAATTTAATGGTTTTAATGGAAGAATTTTTCAACAGTTGATGGGACTAGCTTATTCTTTATGTGATATTTGGACTAATTTATAAGATTACTTTTAATAGTTGGAGTATGGTGCTTCATATGGACTTTGGGTTCTCTCGAAATGATTTAAGTAAATAAAGTTCCTTTAATTTGCTTTAAATAAATAAAGCTTAGGGTACTTCCTGTCTTCTTACTTTATAAGGAACAGTCAAGTCATAAGAGAAAATATTTTACATTTGTATGCTTTCTTTTCATTAAAAAAAATAATAACGAAAAGACTCCCCTCTTAATCTAAAAAAAAAAAAAAGAAAAGAAGAAGAAGAAGAAGGCCAGCCTGGACGAGAGTGAGACCCTACCTAAAAAAAAAAGAAGCCGGGTGTGGTAGTGTACGCCTTTAATCCCAGCATTTGGGAGGCAGAGGTAGGAGGATTGCCGTGAGTTCAAGGCCACCCTGAGACTACATAGTGAATTCCAGGTTAGCCTGGGCTACAGCAAGACCCTACCTCGAAAAACAAAAACAAAAAAAAAAAGACAAAAGCCATGTAATGTTATTACTTTAGCATTATTTTAGATTTTGTCATGTTACTTTTGCATTTTACATAGTTATTGTTGTGACACATACAACGTTAACACATTATTAATAGATTTCCTAATTACTGGTGAACCTTATAGTGCTTAATGTATGTTATCCTGGAACTTTAATAATTTTCATACCTAGATTCTTTCTTTAAAGTTAAACATTTTTCTCTATCAAAGGTAAGTATTGTATAATAAATAAATTTCATTGTGATAACAGAGATTTGTGCTGCCAAGTTAAAAATATCGTGGAAGACCTTTTATTAAAGTTTATGGTCTCACCTATATCAGCACCCCTCTGTTTTAGGAGGGAAGGATTGTAATTATGACTGTCTACTACAAGGTGCTACTCACTTACCTTGCATGTAATAAGTAGCTACTAGTTCACCCACCTTAATTTTTCCTTTTTACGATCTGTGAGGCTGGGCAAAGTGCTTGCCCCACAAACATAAGGACCTGAGTTCTGACCTCCCAAATCCATGTACATGCCAGGTGGGGTGGTTTGTGCCTGCATTTGTAGTGCTGGGGAGGCGAAGATTCCCTGCACTCACTAGCAAGCTAGTGTAGCTGAGTCTGCCTGTCAAAGAAAAAGGTAAGAACCAAGTGTGATGGTACACCCCTTTAATCCAAGCACTTGGGAGTTAGAGGTAGAAGGATCACTATGAGTTCGAGGCCAGCTTGGAACTACAAAGTGCCAGGTCAGCCTGAATTAGAGTGAGACTCTACCTTGAAAAACAAACAAACTCAAAAAGAATAAGGTGGGAAACAGAAGAAGACACCCAGCATGGACCTCTGGCCTACCTATGCACACACACACACACACATACACACACACACACACACAAACTGCATGGACCTCTGGCCTACCTGTCGTTTCTACCCCCCCCCCCACAACTCTCTCTGTCTTTCACACACACACACACACATACACACTGCAAGGACCTTTGGCCTGTCATCCCCCCCCCCACAACACTCTCTCTCTCTCTCTCTTTCACACACACGCAAACACACACATAAAAAATAATAAAAGATCTGTGAGGTCATATTTCCTTCTATTTAATGTCTGCACTCATATTAACTATAACCTCATTATAAGTCCTAATGTGTAGTCAGGTGTAGTGGTGCATACCTATAATCCCAACAGTACTTAAGAGACTCAGGCAGGAAGATCTCAAGTTCAAGGCCAAGCTGGGCCATGTATGACTGTAATTCCCAATTATTTCTCACCTAAGTGCTCATCCAAGTCTTTCCAGAAAGATAAACAGAATTTCTAATGTCCTTTTTCTTCCTTTTTTCTCTTAAAGAAATGCAGCCACATTTTTTTAAGAACATTGTTTTGACGGGAGGAAATTCACTGTTCCCAGGCTTTAGGGATCGGGTTTACTCTGAAGTTCGCTGCCTCACTCCAACAGACTATGATGTTTCTGTTGTGCTGCCGGAAAAGTAAGTTTTATAGACACAGTGCTCCATGGGAGATGGGAGTGTCAAGCTTGGTTCTACTACATCACCATGTTTATTTCACCCATGAAGCTTGCTCTTTCTTTCTCAAAAATTGAAGTCATAAACCTTATGTTTGGGCTGGAGGGATGGCTCAGCAGCTAAGGTGCTTGCCTGCAAAGCCTAAGGACCCAGGTTCAACTCCTGGGTTCAACTCCCAGATGCACAAAGTGGTACATGCATCTGTCGTTTATTTGCAGCATTTGGGTCCCTGGCATGCACATTTTCTCTCTATCTCTCCTTGCAATAAATTTTTTTTTAAAAAAGCAAACCTTGCCGGGCGTGGTGGCGCACACCTTTAATCCCAGCACTCGGAAGGCAGAGGTAGGAGGATTGCTGTGAGTTCAAGGCCACCCGGAGACTACATAGTGAATTCCAGGTCAGCCTGGGCTAGAGTGAGACCCTACCTCAAAAAACCAAAAAAAAAAAAAAAAAAAAGCAAACCTTATGTTTAAGTGAGCTAAAGGGAACCACAGTATGATACCTAATAAGTAAATCAGCCCTTGGTCCTACGAGGTTTTTATAGGCAAAGAAATCAATTATCTGTTTCATTTAACTCTGAGGTATGTCATTTCATGACCATTTCTATCAAAAATAAAAATAGGTCAATGGAACCATTAAGATGTTGATTCATAAATTGGGGATTTTTAAAAACCCTAAATGTGAGCTGGACTTTGTGGCTCACTCCTTTAATCCCAGCACTCAGGAGGCTGGTCTACAGTGAGCTCTAGGTCAGTCTGGGCCAGAGTGTGGTCTTGCCTCAGAAAAATAAAATCTAAGTATTTTTACATTTGATTTTTTTCAAATATTTTATTTATTTATATGCAAGGATGAGAGAGAGGGAACAGGGCATTCAAGAGCCTCCTGCCACTGCAAACGAACTCCAAATACATGTGCCAATATGTGCATGGGCACTCGAGAATCCAACCCAGGCCTTTAGGCTTTGCAATCAAGCACCTAAACCACTGAGCCATCTCTCCAGCCCCTGCTTATAACTTTTTAATACCCAAAACTGTTTAGAAACAGGGTGTGGGGGTACATGCCTGTAATCCTAGCACTTGAGAGGTGGAGGCAGGAGGGTCAGAAGTTCAGTGTCATCCTCAGCTACATAGTGAGTTCAAGGTCAGTATGGGCTATATAAGACCTTCTTTTAAAAGAACAACAACAGCTGGGCGTGGTGGCGCACGCCTTAAATCCCAGCACTCAGGAGGCAGAGGTTGGAGGATTGCCATGAGTTCAAGGCCACCCTGAGACTACATCCTGAATTCCAGGTCAGCCTGGGCTAGAAGAGTGAGACCCTACCTCGAAAAACCAAATAAATAAATAAATAAATAAATAAAAATAATAAATAAAAGAACAACAACAGACCTATTTAGAGTTTCTCCTACTCTGTTCATGAGAAAAAGCAGATATTATTATTACTATTATTTCCATATTAGCAGCAAAAGATTAAGGTAGCCGGGCATGGTGGTGCACGCCTTTAATCCCAGCCCTCAGGGATGCAAAGGCTGGAGGGGTGCCATGAGTTTCAGACACAGTGAATTCCAGGTTAGCTGGGCTAGAGCAAGACCCTTCCCTAGAAAAACCAGGGAAAAAAAAGCTAACTACAATACCACACAAGCCATGAGGACCTGAGATTACCTAAATTTGACTCCCATGTAAACAGCTGGGCATGACCAAGCACATATGTTACCACAGTCCTGTGGGGAGCAGAGACTGGAGAATCTCTGTGGGGCTCCATGGAGGTGGCCTCCTCCAAGGGACTGTGGACTCAGGGCTTTCCCAATAAATAAATGAATGAATGAATGAATGAATGAATGAATGAAAAAGTAAGCCAGGCGTGGTTAAGATAGAATTTTAGAGCTGTAAGAAGGGCTTCAAAATCATCCTATTTACTGCCTTATGCTGATTAATATCAGTGGCTGATTACAACCCAACTCTTGCCTGGAAGCGGAGGTTCTCATATGAAAGATACTCCTGAGCAGCCCAACCCTAGTGTTAGTGGCAGAATTGTAAATAAGACCAAACATGTCTGACTCCAGTTTAGAGGGTTTTTTTGTTATATATATATATATATATATATATATATATATATATATATATATATATTGCTTGAAATTAACTTGGGTAAAACTTGCGACATTTCAGTTTGTAATCTTTCAGGCATTTTAGTTGTTCTCTTCTGTAAATCATCAGTTGTTGATTTCTGTAAAATCATCTGGGTTCACTTATGCTTGTCTTTATTTCAGCCCTATTACTTATGCCTGGGAAGGTGGAAAATTAATATCAGAAAATGATGATTTTGAAGATATGGTGGTAACAAGAGAAGATTATGAAGAAAATGGACATAGTGTCTGTGAAGAGAAATTTGATATTTAGGAAACATTTCTGAATAAAAGTCTTGATTAGTGGTAACTGAAAAGTTTAATTTCAAAGTTCCTCTTAAAGGAGGCTAATGGAATGATACTTTTCATCTTATGATAAAGTCTTGAGTATCTATAAATACTTGGATACATGGCTCATGTTCAAAGTACTTATAGTAAACTGTAACTCAGTCTGTTTTCATTCATGAGTTAGACTACTGTAACAGTACTTATGTTGTTTTGAGGAGTAGGTTATTTTCATGAGAAGTTGAAAGTAAACGTCATTGCTTCTTCACAGTTAATAGTACAAGTTTAACTCTCACTGGTCAGTTTTCCTAGAAGATAGCTTGTGACTGATGTTCACAGGCTGATACAATCCCTCTTTACCTCCTCTCTCTTAGAACTATTTTATTTAAAAGTTGCTATTCTATTTATACATAATAAAGTTGGAATGACCAATCTCATATGTGTAATTTTTGTTTGTTTTTACTTAGAGTAAGTTTGAAAGAGTGGAGACTAAGGAAAGTTTACTAAAGTATTGGGGTCACTGCTGTTTTGCCTAGTATCCTGTCTTAAAAATTCTTTTACCTGACCCACAGTAAACATATTAAGATGTGAAAGGACACGGCTTGGTGGTAGAGAATTTGCCTAGTATACTGAAGGCCCTGGGTTTGTGCCCCAACACTGCCAACACTACGTCCTGAGCTGGAAGGAATAATTTAGAGTTTTTACATTTATGTCCCTCTTCTCCAAGGGGCTCTGGACTCAGGGCTTTCCCTCAGTGGAGCATTGTAGGAAGAAACCCTTGCCAGACACCTTTGCTTTGTCATCATAGTAAAAGATACTCCCCACGGAGCACAAAGAAAGCTAGCAGATTTTGTGCCCTGTGCAAAATGTGCAGACTCTAAATCTCCTTTTCCAAAGCATGAATATTTAAAGCCCCACAGAATGAAATGTGCTTCTCTGAGGGGGTACTCTGTCTTGCATTGTCTCTTCTCTGCTCTTGCATTGTCTGTAGCTTGGGTGGTGCTACCTGGAGTCTTTCATGTGATGCACTCTACTTCAGCTTCAGAAAAAATCCTGTTCTATTTTTACACTGCACAAGACAAGGACTGCACCCCCCCCCCACAAGCAGGAGAAAGCTATGTGGGTCACTTTCAGCAAAACGAAATGTATCGGCGGACAAGATAGCTTCTAAAGGCTGAGGCTGGACCAATGTCCTTAGGAAGGATGAAACTAGAAGAAATGCACTGCATCAAAATATCTCAGTTCCAAGCCAAGTGTGGTGGCACATGCCTTTAATCCCAGCACTCGGGAGGCAGAGGTAGGAGGATCACCATGAGTTCAAGGCCACCCTGAGACTACACAGTGAATTCCAGGTCAGCCTGGGCTAGAGCGAGACCCTACCTCAAAAACAAACAAACAAACAAACCCCCCCCCCAAAAAAACAAGTTGTCTTCAGAGTTGTAATCACAGCTCCACTTACTGCATCATTAATTTTATGTTCATGGTCCTCTTTCTGGATTTACTTTCTAAGTATTGGGCTATGACTCATCCATTTAATATCTCCAGCACCACACCTGGCAGAGATCAAACGTTGATTGTCCTCACAGGGTCTCAATTTGGTCATTACAGGTTCTCTCATTATTGTTAAACCCCCAAATTTTACTGTTTAATATTCAAATTTTTCTAGAACACAAGCAACCGAGCATAATAAAAGCACTTTTAATCCATATATAAAGACAACTAGCTGGATGTGGTGGTGCACACCCTTAATCCCAGCACTTGGGAGGCAGAGGTAGGAGGATTGCCGTGAGTGCAAGGCCACCATGAGACTACGTAGTGAATTCCAGGTCAGCCTGGGCTAGAGCGAGACCCTACCACGAAAAACAAACAAAAAAACCAAAACAAACAAACAAAAAAAAGACAACTTCCAGGTTTCAGTGGCATTAAGTTATATGAAAAGAACATTTTTCCTCTAAATTTATTTCCTCGAATTAGAAAATCCTTTATGCACTTGGAGAAAAATATCCAGTACTACTTGTCAAAGGAAAACTTTTTTTTGGAGGATCACCATAATAGGCATAGATCCTGCTGCTAAGAAAATTTTGAAGTGTGGTAAAGATACTGACTCCACTCTGAGTAAAGCACAGCCAAGAAGAATGAGGGTTTGAACTACATGGTAAGATTCTGGCGGAAGACTCCACATAATGGGGCTGCAGTTCTCTGAGAACTCAAGCTGGAGCTAGGTGAGCTGGATGCAGCCTCCTCCCTACTGACCAGCTGTTGGGATGCTGGAAAGAGCTATGCTTCATGTTGGGGGGCGGGGGGACACTCATCAACAGTGTTAACCAGCAGTGGACCCTGCAAGCTTTATGGAAGGAGAGCCGGGCCCAATGTACCAACTGGTGCAATGGTGGCATGTATGTTATGGGGTGTGGGGGAAACTAACTGCTCTGATTGGACTGGAGGTCAGCTCCATGGGAGGAATTCATGCTTGCCACAGAAAGCCTAAACAAAAGCCTATGGCGGGGAGGTCATAAACCTTAGGGGAAAACAACTACTGTTGTCTGGTTAAATGGATATATTATACCCACTAAACTGTCCTGTAAATACTTAGGTTTATGTCCATATATTAATGCTACTCTCACTTCAGGTTAGAGAAGCTTATTTTCAGATAGTCTTGACCACTGGGGTGACTCACAGCTCACCACATGCTGAGAAGAAATAGCAGTTGTATGCTCAGCACTAAGACATCTCTATCACCATTGCAGAAGAGGTGGTGAAAGAATGTACAAACCACAAGAATGGAGGCAGTGCTTTGCAATTCTGTCTTCCAGACACAAACTGGTCCTGGTATTCTTGATGCCGCCTACAGAAGACGTGCATAGTAGGAGGGGGAAAATGATAACATCAAAATAGGGGAATTGGGGAATTTGGGATAACAACTCATGGTTTGCCCACTAAATAATGTAACTCATTATGGACAATAAATTTATATTTAAAAAAATAGGAGACTTGTTGGAAAGAAGGGAGTAAGTGGAAGAAGAATTCTGGAAGGAGAAAGGGGAGGTTGATGGGAGAGGAGTTAGGATCAAGTTATCTGTGTGTATGGAAGTTGTCAATAAAAAGCAAAAATAAAAATAAAAGAATGAGGGTGTGATTATATTCTCCAAAGTTTGTGTGTTGGAAATTTAATCCCTGCAGCAAGGTCTGGTCCGAGAGGTGGGATCTTTACTAGAAGACTAATGCTATTCTTCCAGGAAGGAGTTATCAGAGTGGGGTCCAGACTCTGGCTCCCTTCCTCTTATGGACACATAGGTTCTCTCGCCTTGCTCTGTCTGGAATTGACAGCAGGAATGTTTGCCATATGCGTGTCCTTGACCCTTGCCTGTCCTAACCTTCAGAACTGTAAGAACCAAGTCTCTGATTTTGGTAAACTACCTAGTCTTGGGTATTCTGTTATAGCAGCACAAAAGAGACTGTCTGGGTTAGTGGATGGAAAAATACTCAGAGGTAAAGAAGATTCTAATCAAACTCACAGCAGAATTCTTACTGAAAATAGGCCAGGGCTCCCAGACATCACCTGCTCATTAGACAGAGGATAAGAATACTGACCAAAATATCAAAGATAGTCAGATATTCAGAGTGGAACCTTCTTACTAAACTGATTTACTGGGCTCTCTGCTAAAATGAGATTCGAGGCTGGGTACGGTGATGCATGCCTTTAACCCCAGCATTTGTGAGGCAGAAGTAGAAAGATCGCTGTGAGTTCAAGGCCAGTCTGAGACTACTTTGTGAATTCCAAGTCAGCCTGGGCTAGAGTGAGACCCTCTGGGGGGGGGGCGGGGAAGAGATTGGATTTGGTAAGGAAGTGCTCAGATGGGCCCAAGAGAAATGTCAGTAGTTTGACTGAAGCTGGATCAAAAACCTTTGTCTTGTCATACAGAATCAGTGAATCATCCAAGAAGTTAAACACCATCTGAAAGATTATGAATGAGACTATAATTCTCATGAAAATTTACTAAATATTCTACCAGGAGCCAGGCTTTTCAGTGATTTATTTACTTACTTAACTTACAAAAGGGAAAAAAAGCTGTATAAGGCAGATGCACTTTGAGGCACATGCATCTAGAGTTCATTTACAGCAGCTAGAGGACCTGGCATACCTACCTATTCTGTGTGTGTGTGTGTGTCTGCTTACAAATAAATAAAAAATATTTTCAGAAAAAGCTGTATACATGAGAATCCCATTCAAGTTGTTTAGCTTAAAACAAGACCCTACCTGGAAAAAAAAAGTAATACACAGAGCTGTCACCAGGTGGCAAGGAGTTGCTAGGTTAGAAATGAATGCCTTGAAAACCTTCAAAATCCATTTAGAAGTAAATTTAATTGAACAATGATATAGATGTATGTTGATCAAAGTAACCATTAATATTTCAGTCAATATCATTTAGTTTAAATAAGTTATATTCATATAAAAATACTGAATAACCGCTAGTAATCATACTGTTTCTACGAGACTTAATGTAGGGCACTTACCTGCTAGTAATTTGCCTTGGAACTCTAATAGTAGAACTCAAATAGTGTTCATTGCTATTCTGGGTGATACACAGCAGGCCATGGCTTGGATTGCTTGTGTGTGAAATAGCTTCCCTTTGTGCTTCAGTTTTATTTTCAAATTTCTATACTAAAACCATATGTTGGGCTGGAGAGATGGTTCAGCAGTTAAGGTGCTTGCCTGCAAAGCCTAACAGCCCAGATTTGATTCGCCAGTACCCAGATACAGGTGCCACTTTGTGCATCTGGCTTCATGTGGGTACCAAGGAACTGAACCCAGGTTGTCAGACTTTGCAAGCAAATGCCTTTAACTACTGAGCCATCTTTCTATTATTTTTTTTAAACAAAGTATTTATTTATTTGAGGTTTTCTTTTTTTAATGCAACATAAGATACAAACTTTATTTAACAAAGGTAATAGGTAAAGTCAAACAGGCACTTATATTAAGAGAAGAACTGACTAGAAGAAACTATCTTAAACACTTCACAAAACCTACCGAAGCTCTGTTGCTGTGAAGAAGACAGCTCATGTACACCTGTGGGTGAATCACTTGCACACTTTTCAAGTACCACTCAATACCACTGTTAGATATGCACACTTGTACATTCAACTAGAAAAAGATGTGAGGATCCAGATGTCCTTCATGTCTGCTGATCTTCTGGAAGAGGTGGACTAAAGAATGTGCCGTCCTGGCTCAGGAGTCATGCAATGAACCCCTCCTCGACTCTGCTGGACACTGAGTCTCCTCAACACTTCAGACATGAGAGGGGTCTTAGGTGCTTGTTTGGAAAGTTCTTTGTATAACATGACGTGCTGGTCCTCGTAGATCTGCTTGGGGGCCATCCTGCTAGCGCAGCTCATCAAAAACAGCTGTTCTAGCCCAGGCTAACCTGGAACACACTCTGTAGTCCCAGGCTGGCCCCATACTCACAGTGATCCTCCTACCTCTGCCATCTGAGTGCTAGGATTAAAGGTGGGCACCATTCCTTGAGATTTTTTTCTTTATTTTGGAATAGACATAAAAGTTCTAGAGCTTAAAAAAGTTCTATAGCTTGTTAGAATATCTAAATCTTCAGATTCATAGTTTATCCACAAAGTGAAAGAAAAGTTTGAAAAATTCAATCATGTTCCTCAATAAAAACCTTTATTTTATCTCTGAAGAGAAAGTGTTGACTCTCTAATCCAGAGGCTCTTTGATGCTGGGGTTACAGTCACCACTGATAATCTATTCATTTTCCCACAACAATGCATATGCTCAGATATGCACAAAATTGCACAAGATTTCAGAAAGTTCACCATACTTTGACCCTTTGAACCCTTTTGTTAAAACTATGTTTTTATGTATGAGAGACAGAGAGAGAGAGAGAAAGAGAGAGAGACAGACAGACAGACAGAGACAGAGAGGAATGCCAGGGCTTCTTGCTGCTACAAACACCAGACACACCCACATTGTGCATTTGGCTTATGGGTCCTGGGGAATCAAACCCAGGTTGGCATGCTTTGCAAGCAAGCTCCTTTAACACTGAGCTATCTTCCCAACCCCTCTGAAACTTTCTCTCTCTCTCTCTCTCTCTCTCTCTCTCTCTATGTATATGTATATATATATATATATATACATACTTTGGTTTTTTTTTTTTTTGAGGTAGGGTCTCACTCTAGTCCAGGCTGACCTAGAATACACTATGTAGTCTCAGGGTGGCCTTGAACTCACGGCAATCCTCCTACCTCTGTCTCCCGAGTGCTGAGATTAAAGGTGTGCACCACCACACCCAGCTTCTCCCTATATATTTTTATTAAATTTTAAAGTTAGCAAACAAAATTATGAATTTCATATATATATGTGTATATATGTCATTATACTTAAAATTTTTTTGAGGCAGGGTCTCACTGTTAGCCCAGGATTACCTACAACTTACTCTGTAGTGCTAGGCTAGCCTCGAAATCATACAGATCCTCTTACCTCTGTGTCCAGAGTGCTGGGATTTAAAGGCATGTGCTAAAATGCCTGGCTAAAAAATATTTTTATTTATTTATCTGAGACAGAGAGAGTAAAATAAAATCAGGCTTCTTGGCACTGCAAATGAACTCCAACACATGCACCACTTTGTACATTTGACTTTGCATGGGTATTGGGAAATCGAATCTGGGCCAGCTGGCTCTGCACTGAGCCATCTCTCCAGCCCATGCCATTATACTTTTAGTTAAGAGCTTGAATCTAAAAGTTCAAATTCAAGACAATAGATAGTTTTTATACAAAAAGATAAAACTTACATCAACTCGGGCTGGAGAGATGGCTCAGCAGTTAAGGCACTTGCTTCCAGTGCCTAAGGCCCTGGGTTCAATTCCCCAGTACCCATATAGTACCCACATAAGCCAGACCCTGGTGCGTTTTCTCTCTCTCTCTCTCTCTCTCTCTCTCTCTCTCTCTCTCTCTCTCTCTCTCTCTCTGTATCTCTTTGCTTGAAAAATTAATAAAATATTAAAAAGAACTTACATCACCTCAGTATATTTTTTCAAGTACTTATTTTACATTCCACTTTCCCCATCACCAGTGACACAAATAAGATTACAAAAGAATGTTGTTTTTTCTGTGCAACTTTCAACAGAGATTGAATCTGTAACCTACCTATGCCATATTAAGAGAATGATGCCAGAAAGCCAACTAACCTACCTAAGTCAAATAAAGAAAAGGAAGAAAGTGATAGCAAGCAAGAGTGAAAGTTTCAGAGGGAAGAAAGGAAAGAAAATCACGAATATTCTGAGGTCTAAAGAGAAAGGGCAAAATCATGGCTTTAGATACTGATGGATTTTACATGTACAGACTTTTACAACTTCTATTATATATATTTTTTCCTGTTTTGAAGACTCATGACCATTTATGTTACACCCTAAGGAAGTAGGTTGAAAAATCCTCAAGATGGGCATGGTGGTACACACCTTCAATCCCAGCACTGAACTGTGGGTGTGTGTGTGTGGGGGGAGCAGAGGTAGGTGAGTTGTGAGTTAGAGGCCAGCCTGAGACTACATAGCACATTCCAGGTCAGCCTGGGCTAGAGCGAGACCCTACCCAGAAAAACCAAATACATGTTCCTCAGGAAAGTGCCTTTTGTTTAGAGAGCCCATGTATGAAATTTCTGGAAGAGAGGAAGGACATTTACTACCCTCACCACTAATAAGCACTTGGTGGGTGATTAGCATCAGAATGAGCACATGAAGCAGTGCCAATGAGGAATAACTTTTCTTTTTGAAGTTAGAAAGTTACTTGTTTTATTTATTTAGTTTGAAGTAGGCTCTCACTCGAGCTCAGGCTGACCTGGAACTCACTCTGTAGCCCCTGGCTGGGCTGTGGGCTATTATGTCAGCCCTTAGCCTATCTTAAGCAGGGCTACTCTAGGATGGATGCCTGGAGACCATGTCTCTGCAGCATGGGCCTGGCAGCTTGAGAAAACCCCATGGAGGTTGCTGG
Organism: Zapus hudsonius; assembly: GCA_004024765.1. Classification (NCBI taxonomy): domain Eukaryota; kingdom Metazoa; phylum Chordata; class Mammalia; order Rodentia; family Dipodidae; genus Zapus; species Zapus hudsonius. The sequence goes on along the minus strand of PVHP010013864.1, from coordinate 5,450 downwards.
TATTTACAAGTGGTTTGTAGTTTCTTGACTCAGAGCTTCCGGATGGTACTTTTGAAATTTCTTAATTAGCTTCTTTTTTTGTTTTAAAGACATGTTGGGGTCACTATGAATTTCACAAACCAAATGATGAAGATGATGGATGGTCTGTCCTTGTTGTTTAAGCTCCATGTCTGTCAAGGGTTGGCAAAAGATAATATCTTAAAAAAATAAAAAGAAAAAGAACAGTCTGTTAACTGAAGTTACTGGAAAAAGACCAAAGCTGTGTTAAGCATTCAGGTTTATTAAAACTTCAGCAACTGTGGCAAGGTAAATGCTGCAAGTCCAGAACTACCTGAGCCCTTTAAATAGCCATCTATGGCCACCTCTGTGTGTGACCTAACATACTGTGACTAATAAGTAGATCTTTGGGAATGTATGAAGACTCCCCTATCCGCCACCAACCTAAGAGCTAGGAATGTCATCAGCTAGCCCTGGAGTCATACAATAGGGATTTACCTGTTTGCTATAACCTGCTTACCTGATGTACCTACCAATGTATTTAAAATCTGTTTTGATTTATGACATCGTTAGTTTTGTTACTATAAAAACTTAATGAGATTGTTAGCATGTTGGAACATGGAATTTGGGGTAACCTAAATCTGTATTCCCTAACCATGGCCACTCATATTTGAGCTCCAGAATAAATGATCTCTTATCCCCTTTGAGGTAAGAACTGTGTTTCATGTTGACAACTTGGAGAAGCAGATGAAAAAATGACAACTAAAATGAACTTGACCTTAGACTGCACTTTTTCTTTTCAAAAATGTGGTGGATGAAGTTACCTATGTTCACATCTCTTTTCTCCAGAGAAGTAATGCTGTTTCTTGGGAAAGTGCATATTTGTAAGGGAAGCACAAGTTATCATCACATTTCATATACATTTTTACTTACTCTCCAAAATAACTTCAAGTAACAGAAGCAAAGAATTACTATCCTAGTTTCAAGATGAGCTCAAAAAGAATTTAAACAGCATGGGTAATAAATTAGAGGTATGTGCAAACCTCAAAGAGCTTCTGAACCTTGGAGCTGTGTCCCGCTGCTGGGAGCTCTCCTGGCACACGGTCAGCAGACTCCTCAGGCGTCTCTCTAGAAGAAGATGTACTCTGCACACAGCCCAGAGCAGTGCCAGCCAGAGATCATGGGTGAAATCCTGAAGCCCATTAATATCAGGGCTTCTTTTTTTTTTCTTTGCTTATCTTCACAATAATGACCGTGCAATACTCCAGAATAACACTGCTCCTAAGACTTAAACTCTTATGCTTAACTCAGTGATTCAGAACCTATATCCTTCCGAAAGGAACAGATCCCAGTGCTGGCTTACCATGTGCCAAGATTTTGGTATTTTTTTTCTCATTAAATCTTCAGTAATCTGAGTTGTAAGTAGAAGGTATTATTGCCAACTATACCTTATTTTTGTTGTTGCTCTAATAGGGTCTCATGTAGCCCAGGTTAACCTTGAACCTTTGAACCTATGTAGCTGAGAAGGACCTTGAATTACTGATTCTCCTGCCTCTCTGTCCTGTGTGCCAGCACATGCAGCAAGTATTCGTTGCTGATAAAGAAATGAAAGCCTGGAGCACAGGACTAACAGGCGGTGGCAGGCTGGGATCTGAGCCCAGGGCTGTTCCCTCCCAGGGCAGGGCGTGGGGTCTTCATACTGCCCTCTGCTGCCTTTGCCTCTGTCCTGCCCCTCACCCTTTCCTCCTGCACAGAGCAGCCTGCAGTGCCGCTCCTTTGCTTTTCTCTACCTGCCAGTGGACGACTGGTGTCCTTATGGTGGAGCTGTCTTCAGCTTATATCCACAGGCTGATGCCTCCAGGCATTCATCTTTACCTCATATGTCTCTTGAGCCTCAAAATTATACATTTATTTGTGGTGCCCGCCTTTAATCCCAGCACTCAGCAGGCAGAGGTAGGAGGATCCCTGTGAGTCTAAGTCCAGCCTGGGACTACAGAGTAAGTTCCAGGTCAGCCTGGGCTAGAGTGAGACCTTACCTTGAAAATAAAACAAAACAAAAAAGATGACATCTTTAGATGTCTTTCTGCAAACTTCAAAAGTCCCCAAAAGATTCCATCGTCTTCCAAATCATGTTCCTCTTTTTCTGTTTTTCTATCTGAATTGGTGGTACTCACCCCATCTGGAAACTTGAGTGTTTTGTTATTGTTAGAACAAGTATTAATGTGTATGTATGCACAATAAAAACATTTACAATTTGAATTGAAAATTTAAACAGAAGTTTAGCAGCTTCTGTTTGTGATATTAAATCACTAAGATATTTTTAATCCCCAAATTGGGAAAGAATAAATGAAATAATTCACAAGATAGTACAAAAACTAATTAGGAAGAAAAGGCATTGTGCTTTAGAGAATCATTTTTCACTCACCTTGCACCATATGCTCCAGATGCAATCAATATTTAGTGGGGGCATGGTAGTGGGTGTCTATAATCCTAGCCCTAAACTGAGCTCCATAACATGATCTTGTCTTAATTTTTTAAATGTCTGATAAATAATTGAAGGAGTAGATGAACCCTAGCTATTAGGAGTCTTTTAAATCAATGCTCATGCATTTTAAGTAATCAATTCAAGTTTGAGAAAACTAAATACAGCATAAAGCATATAGATAAAAAATTCAATTACACTGTAAACTGATATAATCTTACAATTTCACTAAGAGATAAACCAAGAAGAGACAAAATAGTGAATAGGGAAATATATTAGCAGATAGCACTTTATTTTCCAAGTGCTTCTTGTATATGGCACTATGCAAAATGAAGGGATGGAGAGGTGGCTAAGTGGTTAAGGTGCTTGCCTACAAAGCCTAATGACTGGGGTCTGATTCCCCAGTACCCATGTAGAGCCAGATGCACATAGTGGCACATTGTCATAGTTTAATCCAGGTGTCCCCCACAAACAAATGAATGTGTTCTCAGTGATGGATCCTCAGATGACAGCAGTTTGGATTTTACAACCTCACTAGAGCTGTGTTATGGGGGTTATAAGCCAGCTCCCCCTTGCCAGTATTTGGCACACCTTCCTGCCATTGTTTTTAGTGCTGTGGCGGAGGTGATGTCCATTCCTCTGCTCATGCCATCGTTTTCCCTGCCAGGATGGAGTCTCCCCTCGAGTCCATAAGCCAAATAAACCCATTCCTCCACAAGCCACTTTTGTTTGGGTTCTTTCTGCACAGCAACTAGAAAGCTGACCACAACACACATGCATCTGGAGTTTGTTAGCAGCAGCTGGAGGCCCTGGCACATCCATTTTCTCTCTCTTCTCATTATCTCTCTCTCTGCTTGCAAATAAATAAATAATCATATTTTTAAAAAGTCACCAAAATGATTACAAACATTGCCTCTATTAAACTATACTATTGAATAAAATTATTTAAAAATATAATGCATTCATTTTCCTCAAAAGCAAAGGTAAGCCAGGTGTGGTGGTGCACGCCTTTAATCCCAGCACTCAGGAGGCAGAGGTAGGAGGAGTGCCTTGAGTTCAAGGCCACCCTGAGACTACATAGTGAATTCCAGGTCAGCCTGGACTAGAGTGAGACCCTACCTCAAAAAAACAAAACAAAACAAAAAGCCAGAGGTAGCTGAGTGTGGTGGTGCAGGCCTTTAATCCCAGCACTTGGGAGGCAGAGGTAGGAGGACTGCAATGAGTTCAAAGCCATCCTGAGGCTACATAGTGAATTCCAGGTCAGCCTGGGCTAGAATGAGAACCTACCTCAGGAAAAAAAAAAGGCAATAAAAATTAAACGTGAAAAGCTAATGTAGTAATGGTAGTCAACTGAGATTTGTTTTGAAATTAGATAAGATTGAAATGATCAAAAATATTCCAGGCCGGGCATGGTGGCACACACACACACACACACACACACACACACATGTTCTAGATGCTAATTTCAGAATACTATCGCAGCATCATTTTTTCAATAGGATATATGTGGCAGCATATCTATAGCCATATAGCTGTGTTCAAAGAAAGGAATAAGAAAAAAATTGGCATTTATTAGCTGAAAAATTTCAAGCAATTCAAGCCCATGAATTTATGTCTTATTTGTAATGTTATTTTCTAAATTTTTTTTATTTTCTGAGAGAGAGAGAGAGAGAGAGAAGAGAAGAGAAGAGAAGAGAAGAGAAGAGAAGAGAAGAGAAGAGAAGAGAAGAGAAGAGAGATAATGGGCACACCAGGGCCTCCAGCTGCTGCAAAGGAACTCCAGATGCATGTGTCATTTTGTGCATCTGGCTTTCCATGGGCACTGGGGAATTGCAACTGGATCATTGGGTTTTGCAGGCAAGCACCTCAACTGCTGAGCCATCTTTCCAGCCCAAATGTTATTTTCTTAAAATTATCAATGTCCTTAAATTCTCTCTCTCTCTCCTCTCTCTCTCTCTCTCTCTCTCTCTCTCTCTCTCACACACACACACACACACACACACACACACACACACACACACACATTTTTGTGTGTTTTGAGACCAGATCTTATTATGTAGCCCAGGCTCGTTTCTAATTCACTGTGTGTAGCTCAAACTGCCCTCAGATTTGTGACATGCCTCAGCTTCCTGAATGCTGGGATTATCAATGTGCATAACAATGTCTAGAATAACTTATTTGCAAGAAAAAAATTACCCTACCTTTTATATTTTATTCTGTGTGTGTGTGTGTGTGTGTGTGTGTGTGTGTGTGTGTGTATACATTGTAGGATATGTGTGTGTGTCTGGATGTGTGCATGCCATGGTGTGTGTGGAAGCCAGAGGACAACCCTCAAGGAATTTATCCTCTCCTTTTATCTTTTTTGTTTGTTTGTTTGTCTCCTTGCCTGCAACTGACAACCAGGTAGGTAGGGTCTCACTCCAGCCCAGGCTGACCTGGAACATGCTCTGTAGTTCCAGGCTGGCCTCAAACTCCTGGTGATCCTCCTACCTCTGCCTCCTGAGTACTGGGATTAAAGGTGTGCACAACCACATTAGGCTTCCTTTTTTTAGACAGGGTCTCTCTTGTTTTTGTCACTGCTGCTTATAAACTTCCAAATTCTCTTGGCTCCACGTCCCATTGTTGCAGACACACTGAGATTCTAGATGCATATATGCCACTGTGTGTCTGAGTCTATATGGGTGCTGAAGAGGATTAAACTAGGGTAGGTAGGCTTTCAAGAAAGTCATTTCCCTAGCCTCCTACTTTGAAAATATTAATGATATAAATATTTGCAGGGAGCCTGGACATCGCCATGGCAGGATGGCGCCCCCTCTCTTGCAGCTAAGTGGGAAACAACTCCACCTTAGGCAATGCTTTGAGAAACTGTCCCTAGCCAATCCCGTGGCGCCTGGAGGTGGCAAGCAGGAGCCAGCCAATCATGGGACGATCCGTGTCTCTTTTCCTATAAAAGCGGCTGATTCTTAGTGTT
>PVHP010013863.1:0-40173 GCA_004024765.1 Zapus hudsonius | reverse complement strand
TCTCTCTCTCTCTCTCTCTCTCTCTCTCTCTCTCTCTCTCTCTTTCTTTCTTTCTTTCTTTCTTTCTTTCTTTCTTTCTTTCTTTCTTTCTTTCTTTCTTTCTTTCTTTCGTTCTTCTTTCATAGTAGAGTCTCAACTCTAGCCCAAGCTGACCTGGAACTCACTATCTACTCTCAGGCTGGCCCTGAACTCACGGAGATCCTACTACCTATGTCTCTTGAGTGCTGCGATTAAAGGTGTGCACCACAAGCCTGACTGAATGTGTTTCTTTTCCTTTTTAAAAACATTTTTATTTATTTGTAAGGAGGGAGAGAGAGAAAGAGAGAGGGAGAATGAGTGAATGAACCAATGGGCGCACCAGGGCCTCTAGCTACTGCAAATGAACTCCAGATGCATGTACCACTTTGTGCATCTGGCTGTACATGGGTCCTAGGGAATCGAACTCTGGTTGTTAGGTTTTACAGGCAAGTGCTTTAACAACTAAGTCATCTCTCCAGCTCTGAATGTGTTTCCTGATGGACAAAGTATGGGGTGCTTAAGCTAGGAATCTGCTTGAAAGTCATTTATGGAGGTAGGGAATCTTATCCTAGAATAAATGGAAAGTGTCCAAATCATATGTAATGTGCATAGTAATGATACACAATTGATAGCTATAAACATAACTGTGTATTGCCTGAATAGTCACTAACTATGCACAGAGAAGCTTCTTGTGAGTTTCTTGTAACTGAAGGAATAAATGTAAGTTGATCATCAGCATATGTGTATCAGTAAGACTCTGATGGTAAATACTAACATATTCATTCAAAGAAGACCCTGAGGCCCTCTAGATATCCAGAACTTCAGGTGCATGTTTCCACCTGTGCCATGCTGACTGATCTGTTGAGGGTGGTGGATATAAATGAAGAAAAGCAGGTAGCTGCCAGCTTCTGGACAATTCTACTGGCCATGCTAAGAAACCTGAATCTTATTCTAGAGCCAGTGTTGTACCCTTAAATACCTTCAATCTATTTTTGCTACCTTTTATTACGCCCTGTTATCCTAGAACCTTGAAAGATGGAAAACAGCATGATGGCATTACACTATTATCTTGATTTTAGTTAAAGACTAAGAAACTGATTTACATAAAAATTTGGGATTAAGATATTGCAGTGCTCCTTGAAATCTCTAATAATATAGATCATGAAATTGCTGACCTTCAAAAGACCACATTTGACGTCATCCAGTAGTCCTGAAATAACTCGCTCCTTCACAGATTTATTGCACAATGCATTTTCTTGTGCTCACACCTGAGAGAGAAGATCCTGTTGTTTTGTAGGCAGCTGCCCTTTCCCTTTACAAGGGAAGTAGCATTTTATCACCTACCAAAGATCATTGTGAAAAAATAAGTATTATCACTCTGTCAATGGTCTATTTTAACTACCTTCCTTGAGTAGTGATCAGAAATAAGCTGGATAAAAGGCCTAAAAATATTTCAAACATATCTGATTACAGAACAAGTAAGAAAAATCAGTTTTTCCTTACAATTTATGATTATAGAGTAAAATAGAATTTGCTTAAAAACATAATACTAAAGAGTAGATTATAAATATATATAAAATCATCTAGGAATATGATAACCATATTGGTATAGCTTTATTTCTATTAATCTGTAGTTTAGTAGATGCCTTTGTTAATCTAGTTTCTTTTATTTATAATGCTTTTGGCTTTTTTTTTTGAGGCAGGGTCTTACCTTAGCCCAGATGACCTGGAACTCACTCTGTAAGCCCAGGTTGGCATTGAATCACTGGTGATCCTCCTGCCTCAGCCCTCCAGAGTCCTAAGATTAGAGGACTGTGCCACCACACCTGCCTTAAATCTAATTTCTTAGACCCAGCTGGAATAGACAAATGCCTTTAAGAATCTTCTTCATGAGGCTGGAGAGATTTCTCAGTGGTTAAATTCTCTTGATCTGCAAGCTTGACCAAGTTTTTGATCCCCAGCACCTACGTAAGGCTGGACACAAAGTGGCACACGGTCTTTAATGCCAAGGTAATGGGGAGGCAGCACTAGAAGAATCCTGAAACTCCCAGGCCAGCTAAATTGGCCTTCCTACTAGTCAAACAATGAGACCCTCTGTCTAAAGAAGTTGAAAGGAAAGGACCAAGATGTTAGAGTGTCCTCTGGCCTCCATACAGGTGACAGGGCAAACATATGTCCCACAGAGGCATGCATGCATATATACACACACAATTTAAACAATTTAAAAATTTTTCCGGGCTGGAGAGATGGCTCAGCGGTTAAGGCACTTGCCTCCAGTGCCTAAGGCCCCGGGTTCAATTCCCCAGGACCCACATAAGCCAGCCCCACAAGGTGGTGGCCCTGGTGCTCTCTCTCTCTCAAAAATGAATAAATAAAATATTTAAAAAAAAGAAAGTACAGAGAATATGTATAAAAGCTAGGGTTTTATGGTGTCATTTCATTGTTAGTTTAGTTTACTATATGAGTCACCCACCCTCCCAATTCCTCCCATTCTTCCACCCTCCCATACCCCTCAAAATAGTAAAGAAAAAAAAATCTATGAATAGCTTCCAAAATGAATAAATTGGAATATACATATATTCATCTTCATTTTTTTTTTTGCTCTCATGTCATTCAGCACCTATACAATATAACAGAAAATGAAACTGGCGAATTTGGTATTTTTCATTTGATTTGCATTTTTAAGTATTTTCTAATTGCTTATATATCATTACATATTATTTTGTTTCGGAATTCTTGGATACCCTTGCTTAATTTGTTTTATAAACATGAACCTGGAGCTTGCATTTTATTATGTTTTTTTTTTCAGATAGACTGACCAGAGAGCTACAGCAATTTTTCTGTCTCTACCCTCCCCACTTCTAAGATTTGGATGTGAGGGGCATGGACAGGTCACGAAGCCTGGCAGTATTTAACAGATGGTGTGACACTAGATCAAATACAGAAATGTTAAATGTCAGGCCTGGAAAGACTGTAACATAAAGTGCTAAACAAATCCCTAGGGAAAGCAGAGAATTACCCTGCCCCCTCCAGCACCAACACAAACATCTTGGTCTATAAACCAAAGGAGGAAAGGGAAATCTCCAGAAACCAAAATAGCCATAACAACATTTTGGGTGACAGACCCACAGCTTTGTGATCAGGGTGACATTCCCCATAGCTGATGCTGGGGAATGATTAAGTACTTCTGCGTTAGTTTGAATGGGACAGTGAAATATAAGGCCCCCATAGACTCGGATGTTTTACTACAATTAAACTTGCAACTTGCGCCTTCAGCCATCTGGCTGGATTAAGTGTTCATGGAGGCAGATCCTGGAGTCTAGCCCTAAGGTATATTTGGGGGCAGATCTGAATTCTAGCCCAAAAGGTGTGGAGAGAGTAGTTTGTGCTATGCTGGGTTATGTTTTTGCTAGTGTTGATGTTTACTGTCCCCAGTTGTCTCTTTCTCTGGTTGGATATGTAAAAGTCATTGACTTCTTCCACCATTGATGGAGTTTCCCCTGGATTTGTACGATGAGATTAATTCCTTTCTCCCACAAACTATCTTGCTGGATGTTTGTCCCAGAAATGTAGAGCTGACCTCCTCACTGTATTTCTGGAGCACTGGGGAATAAGATTTGATAATCTCTACAATTGAATTTTTTTTCTTTATTGTCCATAATGAGTTCCATTGTTTAGTGGGCCAACCATGAGTTGTTGTCCCCAATTCCCCGTTGCCCCCCCTCCCCATCCCCAGTCAGCTGGATATCCTCCTCTGTGGGCCGTCTATATCAGTCTCTGTGGTAGGGGACCATGGATAGTCCAGTCTTCAGCCAGGCTCTCATGACCCAAGTGTGTTGTTACTGAGGGGTGCCATGACTCTGGACCATCTCCCCCACCATGGCTTTCACAATCTTTCCGCCTCTCTTCCACTCAGTTCCATGAGTCGGGGTGGGTGAGTATTGAGGCTGCTTTGGTGTTGTGAGCTTAGGGGTTTTTGTGTCAAGATTCATTGGTTTCTGTCACGCTGGCTTATCCTTTGTTGATTGAATGGCTTTGGATGTGGGTCCCTTGTTCATCCAATCATTCTCTGTGGGTTTCCATGTGGATCCTTGAATTCTTGAAAGAGTACAGAATAAGCATAAGCACATCTCCAGAATCTAAAGCCCCATTTCACATCCTGAGCCTTGGAGAAGAACAAAGCCAAACGTAGCTGGCCTGAACTTCTCTCAGAGGAGCAAGCTAAATCAAACTAATATGCTGGACATGGGCTGCTTGAACCCAGGTAAGATGAAAATATTGAGAAGAAAACAAAGTGCAGGTGAGGCCACATCTGAGCCTTCCTAAAAAAGTCAACATAAACCCAATCAGAACCACATCAGAATCTCAGAAACCGAAATACATGTAGAGAAATCAAGACCTCCTAGCACACTAGGATAAAAGGACCTTGCCAAGTGGGAAGCACTCCCACGGGGTACCTCTTGCTAATAACTAGGAAACTCCCAAGAAAAGACCTGACCCTGTTGAAGTCAGGCAGAAATAAAACCCCATAATCAAATTTCTTATCTCCACTGAATACTGCAAACTACCCAACTCCTCAAAAAAGTTCGGATTAGAGACACAGAGAGGCAATTCTCTCACTAGCAGAGTTAAGTCCATTATACAATTCAGGAAGAGAGGGACATTGCCTGATGATAAAGGATAGGAAAAATATTGACTGGTGATATATTTTACCTTAATTCACTTTGCATATCAACTCATGTAAATATCTTTTTATTTTTACATTGTATGATTAGATTTTATGATTGTTGTTTTTGCATCTACTATATTGTGTTATCATTGTAACTTTTTTTAATCTAAAATTCATATATTTTCCCTCTGAGTCCTCCTTTATTTTCCCTTTTTATTTCTCCCCATTTCCCCTATATATTTTAAAATAAATGAATAAAATAAAGAAGGCAACACAGAATATGAAAGAACAACTCAATAAACAGATACAAATACTGGAAAAAAATCTAACTGAAATTTTGGAAATGAGAAGCACAATAAATCAATTAAAAAAACTTATTGAAAGTCTCACTAGTATTATTGACCAAGCAAAGGACAGAAGGGTAAGGGCTTTAAGACAAGATAGACGAAGTAGAATATTCAGAAAACAATAAAGATGAAATAATAAGAACATATGAACAGAGCATGTGTGATATATGAAACGAGACAAAATATCAAAAATTTCAATCATGGATATAGAAGAGGGAGATGAAGTATAATGTACATGCATAGAAAACATGTTTAGCAAAATAGAAAATAAACACAGGGAAAGAGATCCTCATCCAGTTATAGGAGTTATTTACAATATCAAATAGACCATACTTCAACATATCATATTATAGCTAAAACATAATGTAAACACAGAATAGTGAACGCTACCAAAATGAACCAAGTCACATATAAAAAATGTATCAGAATAACAGTTTTATTTAAAACCCTAGTGTAATGTAAGTCCCTGCAGCTAGAAAGCCATGGAGTGATGTATTTCAAAGTCTGAAAGACTAAAATTATTGACTGAAATCACTCTATTCAGCAAAGCTATTTGTGATGGTTAAGTTCTGTTGTCAACTTGAAGGATCCACAATAACCTTGGGTGGGCCTCTGAGGTTGCTTAAAGGAACCATTAAGGAAATAAAGAAGTCCCTCATTCTGTGCCAATCTTTCCTCCAGAGTGGGCAGACCTCTCATTGTGGGGGCTCATGGGGAATGAAATCTCTCCTCTCCCCTCCCTCCTTCCTGTTTGCTGCTATGTGTGGCAGGGATATTGATGATGAACTTTTTCTTTTTGGTCCTGTGAAAGGGGCCAGGCTTTTTTTTTTTTTTGCCACCATTGACCTTCCCCTGCATTTGTAACTTCAATACATCCCTTCTTCTCATAACTGGAGCTGGTTTAGTAGTCCATCCCAGTGTCATGTGGCTTTCTATGATACTATTCTTTATAACTAAAGAGAAAGCAAAGGTTTCCATGATAAACACAAACATAAAAGAATGAATCTGAGATACTGTGGAGATAAACACAGAGATGAGATCGCACAGAGGAATAAGCTACATTAGAACAGCAGGTAAATATGTGTCAAACATCACAAAATAACAAATGATAAGAATTAATATAATTCTTTAATAACAACTCAGAATATTAGTGGGTACAATTCTGCAACCAAAAGTCAGGTTAGCGGAACAGATGAAAAAGCAGGATCCATCTCTGTTGCCACCAAGAAACATACCTTATTGGCAAAGAGACGCAATCTCTTATGGTGAAAATACAGAAAAAGGCATCCCAAGCAACTGAAACTAGAAAACAATAAGGTGTACCTATACCCATATTTGCCAAATTAGACTTAAAACAAATCAGAAATCCTAAAGAAGATCACATCGGATCTTTATAAACGTCATGAAACTTTATAAAACAAACATTATTGACTGCAAAGATACAGATGGACTTCAACATCCTACTCTCTCTCTGATATCCATGTCACCAGACAAAAACCTAACAAAGAAACATTATAGTTAAATGTCAGTAGAAGTCAAGTGGACTTAACAGACATCTATAGAAAGTTCTTCAGAGAGGCTGCAGAATACAGATTCTTCCCAGAAGTTCTCAAAAGATGAAGTACAAATGGCCAACAAACACATGAAAGAATTTTAAACATCCTTAGCTCAGAGAAGTGCAACAGCATTGAGATTTCATCTCATCCTAATGAGTTTATCATTCATTAAACAACAATAAAATGCCATTGAGCACGTCTACAGTGGGGAATCTTTTTGGATGATTAAACACCCATAACAGCAAGAAAACCATGGAATGTGGTTTTCTTGGTCCAGTCACTATTTAAATAAGTATAGAAGTTTCTCAAAAAGGTAAAAGTAGATCTACCATATGAACCAGCTGTATTATTAATTATTGATGACATGAAATTAGAAGCAAGATTATCTGAGAGAATATATGGGAATAGAGAGAGGTAGGAGGAGAGAGAGAGGAGAGTATAAAGCAGAAATGGTCAAAGTGGATGAACATTATCCTCATGTACTGTGAATATACTTCAATAGAATATGTAAAAATTTCTTTGGAACTCCATGTTAGAGGAAGGAAAAGACTAAATCTCTGGCACCAGCTAGAGGAGGAAGTTGCCTTCCAGGAAGCGATTTCACACACTTCTGACAGTTTATCTCACAGTTAAATTAACATATGTATATTTCCTGGCCAATGTTTCAACTTTCTATAAAATTGTAACATCACTTAAGAAAAGTAGAGAGAAACTTGGAGTCTTTCTCCCCTTACTTTAGCTAAACTGTAACTAAATTCATTTTCCTTTGTCAATTTCACTCACCTAATTTCTTTTAAAATAAAAAGAAACTCTGAGTAGGGCTGTTTAACCAAATTGTCATATGTCAGTTTCACTATAATTTCAATTACATGTGTAATAGCGGAAATATATGTATTTTCCCTTTCTTCTGGGGTCAGTTCTGAAAGATGTATTTTTTCTACAAATTTGTCCACTTTATCTAAATTTTAAATTTCAAGACCATTGATGATATTCTTAATTTGTATTTAAAAACTTTTATACCTGCATTAATATTCCCCTTTATATTTCTAATATTGTATTTCTCATCTTTCTTGAATGGATTTGGCAAAGATTTATACATTTTTGGCCTCTTTAATCACATCAATTTCAATGTAAATTTTTTTTCCAATTTAGGGTTTATTCCTTTTTTTTAATTATTGTCTCTGGTACTTTCTTTTGTCTTTGTACCTTATTGAATCATATTCTGATTCTCTGGTTTGCTATTTCTGCTGGTAATTAATCATGGTTCCTTTTAGTATGTCTGAGAATTCTTTTTATTTTTATTTTCTTATTTGGGAACAGGAAGCATTACTTCAAGACATGTTTTATTCGCTCTGCCTGACATCTATGATGTTCCATTATGTTTTTACCTATGTTTTTGGTGTTGGAAACTATCCAGCTGATGTAAAGTTAGTGTCCAAATTCAATTTTAGAATAGGAAGACAATACAAGTTTGAGGTGAAAAACTTTCATTTGTTTTTGTTAAAAACTTTAGTGAAGACAAATAACATTTCTTATTGACTGACTCAAGGCATTTTTGGCTTCTTATTAGTTTTTCATACCAATTCTTTCTTCCTGGGAAGATACATTCCCTCCTCCTGGTCTTAATTTTTGTTTCTTTTCTTATCATTCATGCAACTATTGTTTTGAGCTCTCCAGAGCTCTGGTTTTGTTTGTTTGTTTGTTTGTTGTGTTGTGTTGTGTTGTGTTTTGTTTCAGAGTGGTGACATTTGATTAATCATTATCAGTAGCATGCTTGGTTGTGGCATTTTGGGGTATACTTCTCTTTCTTCAGAATATATTTTTTATAAGAGAAAAGGAAGTTTACTTTGTTTGTGGGCAAGAGTTTGAACCATACTTTATTGTGTGGTGGAAACTTCATAATCCCAAGCAGGGTCGTTCACATCTGTAGGTGAGGTTTGCTCTCAAACGCCATCATATACTCTAGAAAGTCTTCACATTACCTTTACTTATTGGTTGGTGCTGGTTTGTGTTTATTTTTTATTCCTTTAAAACTCAGAACCTTGATATTTATCATATTAATAACTTCTGCTCTTCATGCCCGTTACTGTCAAATTTGCAATCTCCTTATGATTGTGTCTGGAAGAACCAGTCCCAAATCTCTGAGCTGCTTCTTTCTGTTCTGGGTCTGGTTTCCAGTTTCTCCCAGAATGCTTTATGTCTTCCCTCCTTATTCCACTCTTACAATCGTGATTTTTGTTCCCACTTTCTCCCTGTTGAGATTTGTGTAAAGAGGGTTGGGGCTGCAAGCAGAGTTTTAGAGCAAAATCTCAGCCTTTGGTTACACTTGCCACTGACCCATCCCCAACATACAAATTAAAGACACAAGTAATTGTGAAAAACAGAGAGGAAATTTAGTCACACTAGAATAAGAGAAAGGAGTACAGGGACCAGTGATCCCCAAGACCTTCTTCAGAGTACTGACAGGAGCTTTTGGGTTAAATAAAGAAAGAATTGGGGAAGGGGCAAGAGGTGTACTTATCCATATAATACTTGCATCCCTGATGAGCTGGTTTTCGTTGATCATTGTCTCTGCTCTGGTCTTGCAAGGTGGTCTTGAAAAGTATTGCTTGAGAAAACCAACATTGTTTAGAATGATGTCCAAAGCATGATCAGAAGGACAGAGGTGGTGGCATTTAGCTGGACCTCTAGGCCCTCCAAGGCTCAGGGAATATTGTAGAATCAGGGCCAGGAAGAATGTAAGAGCCATGGGGTGTAAGGGTATACTCCAAGGCATTGCCCCCCTCACAGAGACTGACTAGACTTCATTCATGGCCCATAGTGATTCCTCATAACGTCACTGAGCAAAGCCCTCATTGAAATGGGGTTGAGAGAAGTCATAAGAGTGTATCCTAATGGGAATATGGCCAATTTGCAATATGTTCACACAGTTAAATTCTCAAAAAAAAAAAACAAAACTGAAATCACCAGGATTAAGTTATTATGGTCTTGTTCTCCAGATAAATAAGATTCAAAAATCTGACGTGAATCAAAGCAATCATAATTACTTATAACTACAAAAACAAGAATAAGAGATATTGACTCATTTTAATAAAAACTAGCAAATATAGTTGCCAATCATAGACATTTATAATATTTTATTTTACATGTGTCTGAGGAGAATATGTGCGTAGATATATGACTGTATGTGTACCAGAAGACAGGGATAATTTGAGACAATCTCTCATTGACATGAAACTCACCAATCTGGCAAGACTAGCTAGCCAGAGAACTTCAGGGATCCTCCTATCTTTGCCTCCCCAAGGCTGGGAATACATCTTTGTGCCAATAAGCCTAGCATTTCAGTGAGCACTGAGGACTGAACTCTGGTCCTAATGCTTGCAAGACAAGAACTTTACTGACTGAACCATTTTCATAGCCCCAGCATATAACATTTTTAGTGGAGTTTACAAATGAATGACCAGTTTAAAAATATGGCACCCATCAATAACAACACGCTTGGGCCAGGAAGACCGGGCTGAGTACTAGGCTATCCAGGATCCCCTGCCACAAGGACTAATCCAGACAGCCCACGGAGGAGGATATCCAACTGATCAGGGATGGGGAGGGGGGAATTGGGGAATTCGGGATAACAACACATTGTTTGCCCACTAAATAATGTAACTCATAATGGGCAATAAATATATATTTAAAAAAAGGTAGCAGAATGCAGTGCATGGGGGGATGGGTGTATTGTTTAGAATATTGCTTATGTTCCTCAGAATTTAAAAGTCCCGGCAATTAAGCCTGGAATAATTTGTGTCTTGAGACATTGTATTAGTCAGGGTTCTCTAGAGGAAACAGAGTTGATAGAGTGGATTGTAGTAAAAGGGAATTTATTGGGGTAGTTTACGACAGTCCAACAATAGCAGTCTGCAGGCCCACAGGTGAAGGAACCAGTAGCTATTCAGTCCACGAGGCTGGAGGCCTCAGCAGTCCCAATCCAGCCTAGGAGGCCTGATGGCTCCCTGGGGAGAGGCTGCTCTTCAGTCCAAGTTGTGAGCTGAGGAAATTGGGTTCCAATGTCCAGGAAGGGTAGGAGAGCAGGATGTGAGTGCAAGTCACAAACAAGCACCAGCAGCTGGGGGAGGAAGGAAGCACCTTTCTTTCCCCTCAAGCTTTCTTATATTTATTCCTCTTGGAAGGCCCACCCACTGGGGGGAATAGCTCACTCTGGAGAAGGGAACTCCTCCCTTCTTCAAAATCCCAAAAGGATTTTGTCAATCCTTCCTGCAGGCAAACTCAGAGACCTGCCCAAGATTACTATAGAGTATTACATTGATCAAGTTGACAAATAAACTTAACCATCACAGACATGAAAGTAATTGTTTTTTTTATTGCATGGCATTTGTGTATCAGAACTAGTGAGACATTTGTGGCTCTCCTGTTCTTCATGGGCTCCTGTTAAGATAGCCTGTGGCCGATGTAAGCAAGGTTGATTGCTTCAGAAGCTTTGCTTAATGTGGATATTGTACACAATGGTTTTATTTGTACCCAGTATAATATGATGTGTGCACACCTAGGCTATCATGTACTCTTCCATCGTTTCATCTGTGTTTGTGATGTGGCTTTGTGCTTGGTGGTGTAGACACAGTAACTCATAAGAAAGAGTGGTGATGAGTTGAGTATATTGCATATACCAGGACCTTTACTTTACTTAACTCATATCACAAATAGGAAATAATTTAAAATTCTTAAAGTATCATTGACATAGCTTACCAAAGCAAATAAGAAATAGCTGGAAATCCAGTGCGTTGGATGTTCTACACCATGGGTAGTACAAGCAGCATAGACAAGCAGGAGCTGGTAGTGATGGGACAAACTGCATTAATTAGAGCTGTCATGGAGGACTTTCTGGAGGAGTAAAACCTTGGAAGTAACTGGATACCAACTATAAAGTAATTCCATATTTGACTCTAAACAGCCCTAAGAATTCAGGATTAAAAGCTCTCTTCTCTTCCAGATGCATGTCTTTATCAAATAATTGTATACGTAGAAATAAGTTCCCAGAACATACTGTGGTGGTTTGATTCAGGTGTCCTTCATAAACTTATATGTTCTGAATGCTTGATCCCCAGCTGATGGCAATTTGGGAATTGGAACTTTGTTGGCATTGTGTTGTTTTGGGGTGGTCTTATGGGTGTTATAGCCAGCTTCCCCTTGCCAGTGTTTGGCCCACTCTCCTGCTGCTGTTGTTCACCTGATGTTGGCCAGGAGGTGATGTCCAACCTCTGCTCCCGCCATTCTTTCCCCTGCCATCATGCAGTTTAACACAATGCTATAAGTCAAAATAAACATTTTACTTCCATAAACTGTTTTGATTGGGTGCTGTCAGCCAGCAACAAGAAGGTAACTGCAATACATACACACACAAACACATACATTTATATCCATATAAATTATATATGTGCATATAAAGTTTACTCATGAATATATATTTTACTCATATGTATGTGTACAGTGTACAATGGTTATGTAGATCTGTTCTATTTCTTTCTTTTATTAGAGAAAGGAACAGTTAACTAAAAATCAAACTAGTGAAAGTCATGAATAAAATCTTTGCATTAATAAATCCCGTCATTCTTTGATTGCACATTATTATTTTTCTTCTAGAAATTTGAACACATCAAATCTATTAAGATTGAGCTTGTTTAAAATGCCTATTTTTCAAATTTTTAGGCTTCTACTTAAAATTAATTTTGTGTTAAATGACCAACTATGTTCAAAATTATATTTTAATAACTGATTAAGATATAAGGTTTATTTTCAAACATTTTATAGGAACATCACATTAATTCTCCTAAACCTAAAAATGTCTGACATCTACAATTTTTCACTTGCCAATTCAGACTATGTCTCCACAAAGAAAGGAAGTTTTAGGAAAATTCAGTTTGTTATAAAGTATGGGATATTTACAGAAACAACAAATGAAGGAAGCTCATTAGGAGCATATAATAAATACATCTGTAATTAATGAATTAATTCTATGTAAATCAAGGAAGCACTTATTTGATAAAGATTTTTTTTTTATTGTCCATAATGAGTTACAACATTTAGTGGACAAACAATGAGTTGTTATCCCCAATTCCCCGCTGCCCTCTCCTCCCCACTCCACTGGATAACCTCCTCAATGGGTCGTCTGGATCAGTCCTTGTGACAGGGGACCATGGATAGCCTAGTACTCAGCCAGGTTCTCCTGGCCCAAGTGTGTTGTTACTGAGGGGTGCCATGCCTCTGGACCGTCTCCCCCACCACGGCTCTCACAATCTTTCCGCCCCTCTTCCACTCAGTTCCCTGAGTCGTGGTGGGTGAGTATTAAGGCTGCTTTAAGGTTGTGAGCTTAGGGGTCTTTGTGTCGAAGATCTTTGGTTTCTGTCTCACTGGCTTATCCTGTGTTGATTGAATGGCTGTGGCTGTGGGTCCCTTGTTCATCCCGTCAATCTCTGTGGGGTTCCATTTGGATCCTCCACGATATGACTGTGGTGGCCCATCTCTTGCCAGGATCTCAGCTATCGGCCTACGGTCGGTTGGTAGGGTTAGATTGATAAAGATTTGAAGTGTCTGGGACAGTGCAAGATGTTTGTGGGCAATGACTTCACGTTGACCACCTCATGCATTCGAACCTGCTGATGCCCTCGGCTTTCTCTCACACCAATTCCCACCTGGTCTGCTTGATGAAGTGCAGCTTTTGATTCTAAGTCATGAGTGGAATCACAACTTCCTGCTGGCGTCATAAGAAAACACTGCAGCATGTACCTATCACTCATTTCATTTAGGGGAAGCCATTCTTTAGGCATGAAGACAGCGAAGTAATCTAGTGTGGAGACATATGTGGAGGAGGGCCTGGCACTTAGCACTAACTCTTGCATGTGAGGCACCTTGGGAAGTCCTCCAGCCTCAGCAAAGGTTCATAAATGACAGCTGCCACTGCTGTCTCACGTGGTAGGGATGGGGAATGAGAGTAGCAGCAAGAAACTGCAGCTGGATTCACAGCCTTTTCAGAGATCTGTCCGACTCCCTAAGGCACTGCAATAAGAACTCATGCAAACTATGCAGGGAATACGAAAGGGAGAACAGATAGGCTATTAAAATTTCTTGCATCACTGTCTATTCCAGAAATATCTCTGAAGTTCACATGAGTGACAGAGAGAGGCTTTGTCCCCCCTTTTTCTCTCATCCAAGTAACTCATTGTACAGCCCAACAGTCCAGGGTGGAGGAAAATAGGCTAGATTATTTCCAGGGAGTACCAGTAATGATACTGATCATTAAAATACTTAACAGGACAAAAGAAACACCTCAGGCAGATCAATTGAGCCGGGAACTGATGTGCATATAAAAGAATCCCATCTGGAAACCAGAGGGCTGAAGTTCTGAAGAAAACTTGAGGGTCATAGCCAGACAGTTATCTATCATGCAAAAGGCCTCAGTGAGGGAAACGATGGGAAATGCCATCAAAAACTAATGAGACTGCCACTTTTCAGCTAGAATTAGATGAAAGCCTGCCTTACTTTCAAGGGACAGTCCTACTGATACCCAAGAGTCCCTGAAACCTCCACTTTCTTGAGGGAAAAATTATTGGGCTCACACACATGGCTTGAGAAAATGGTGCCACTATCAGACTTAATTATGGAAAATAAGTTCAAGGAAAAATTAATAAATTACGTGTGTGTGCCTATGCATATATGCATGTTTTATGCATGTTAATTTCACCAACTGCTTGGCATTCTAAACAAACTTATAGATGTTTGGGTCCAAAGGGTAAGGTAGTGGTTAATGTATTTTCTGAAACTTTTCAGTTAAAATATACATTATTATTCACACTATTACTTTTGAAATTATCTAATGAACATAACAACTACCATATAAGGCTAATTTTTCCCTCGTCATAATCCAAATAAAGGATTTTACTTAAAGTATGTTCATTGGGCAGGTTTAGACTTTTTCTTTGTTTAATAAAATAGGTAGTATTTCCACATGAAGTTCTGTTGGTCCAAGCTAAAATTAAAATCGCCACCTTCCTGCTTCTCCTTCTTAAGAGCTGGCATTATGACCTGTGCCATAGCACACTTCTGAACATGTTTCTTCTTTTATGATTGAATTAAAATTGTCCTCAGGGAATTTTTTATTATGCATATATTTTGTACTAATAGTTTTGCATTAGGACAAATACTTCATAAACTTTTAAAGAATACTATAATCTGTCTATATAAATGCTGGGGTCAAGTAGTGGCAGAGAGGCCACACTTCTGTCTTTAATGCATCATGGTCCTTGTTTTGCATTCATAACTTTGAAGGTTGAGTTTTATTGTCAATTTGACCTGTTTAGTAATCCACAGTAATCTTGGGTGGGTCTCTGAGGTTATTTATAGGAAGGATTAAATAAAGGAGAAGGACCCTCTTCCAGAAGGATCCCTTCCCCCAGAGTGGATGGCCCTCTCAGTAGGGGGCAGGGTGTAAGGAAGGTTGAGGGGAAGGAAATCTCTTCTCTGGCTTCCCACACCTGTTTGCTGATTTGTGTGTGGTGTTGGTGATGACTTCTTTCTCTGTGTTTGGGTCTGTGAAAGGGGCAAGCCTCTTTTGCCAATATGGAATTTCTCCTGAATCTGTAACTTTAATAAATCCCTTGCTTTTATAACTGTGTCTGGTTTGGAGGTTCATTCCCAACAGGATGTGGCTGACTACCATATTGAAGGAGAAACAGGAGCAAGATATCTTCTTATAGGCACTCAGACAGGGACAGAAGCCCAAAGAGAAGAAGGAGATATTATCTCACCTGACCCAGCCTATATCCCCCTCTATCTTAACATCCAGGTAAGGATGAAAGATCTCCTCTGAATTCTTCTCTGACTTAAGTGCTTCATATAGCCTCCCCTAGTATCTTAATTCCCTCTATAATAAACCTCATAATTTATAATTTACTCTTTTCAGATTACATTTTTCAATATGTTGCTAAAATGAAATAAGGACCCAAAAGTTAGGGTTCACAGGCCCTCCCTGAACCTCTAAGTCCTAAATCAATATCGTTCCCCTCTCTCTGCATTTCATTCCTTTAGGTCCCTTCATTCATATCTCTGTGCTTTACTAAAGTTATTTTCCTTGCCAGAAGAGACATTATTCTGATCTTCAGTACATCCCCATTTTGGTGAAGTGTGAGTTCTCATGTTTTGTTTTGTTTTACTCCAGTTTGATAAAGTGTTAATTCTCAAGTTTTGTTTTCTATACCAGTTTGTTGTTTCTGATCTACAATTGTAGCCAAGGTTTCTCTGTTATTGCTCTATTAACTTGGACAATTAGAAATAATAACTTTTGAATCATTTTTTCTTTCATCCTTAGTAACAGTGTACCAAGATATAGTTATAGCTTCTAAATGTTTCTCCCTGACTCGTGATTGCTTTTCTCAAACATATCCATAATCCAAGGTAAACATTTAACACTCTGATTTTCATATAAAAACACAATGCACTGAAGCTAGATGCAAACAGTGGGAGAAACAACAGAAAATGTACCAACTATTGGAGAATGAACAATACACTATTAAACAATGAATGGGGGGAAAACCAAATGGGTAGTTCAAGAAATTAAAATAGAAATTGAAAAAATCTTGAGATAAATGATAATGAAACTACAACATGCCAAAACCTATGGGATACAATGAATTTTCCCAAGGGGAAACTTTGTAGCACCGAATGCCTTCATAGTGAAGACAGAAAGATCACAAATTAATAATCTAACCAACCAGCCAAAGGCATTGGACTAATTGTAATAATCCAGCCCTGGGATCTCAAGATGAAAAGAAATAATTAAGATCAGAGCAGAGATCAATGAAAAAAATACTAAGAAAACAATTTTTTAAAAATGATGAAACAAAGAGCTGATTCTTCCAAAAAATTAAAGAAAATTCATAAACCCTTGCCCAATCTAAACAAACAGAAAAGAGTGAGATCCCAAATGAGCAAAATCACAAATGAAAATGGAGAGATCACAACAGACACCAATGAAATTGGAAGAGTCTTCAGGTTATACTTCCAAAACTTCTACTCCACAAAGCTGGAGAACCTGGAAGAAATGGATGAATTCCTAGACACCTGCCAAACTAAATCAGGAACAGGTAAATTTCCTAAATAAACCTTTCCAATCCTTTGACATTGAAAATGTAATCAAAAACTTCCCAGAAGGAAAAGTCCAGGTCCTGATGGATTCTCAGCTGAATTCTACCAAACATTCATCACATAACTGAAACCACTCTTTCTGAAACTTTTTTTAATGCAATTGGAAAATAAGAAATACTTCTATGTTGGGCTGGAGAGATTGCTCAGTGGTTAAGGCACTTGCCTCCTGTGCCTAAGGCCCCAGGTTCAATTCCCCAGGTCCCACATAAGCCAGACCCACAGGTGGTGACCCTGATGCTCTCTCTCTCTCTCTCTCTCTCCTTGAAAATTAATAAATAAAATATAAAAAAAGAAATATGAAGTTTGCATCACTCTAATACCAAAGCCCCACAAAGATAAAACTAGAAAAGAAAACTAGAGACCTATATCCCTGATGAAAATAGATGCAAAAATTCTGAATAAAATCCTTCCAAACTGACTCCAACATCACGCCTCAACAGGCTTCATCCCAGAAAAGCAGGGTTGGTTCAAAATATGGAAGTCAATAAACATAATCCACCACATTAATAAACTTAACCACAAAAACCACATGGTTATTTCAATTGATGCAGAGAAAGCCTTTGACATCATTCAACACCATTTCATGATCAAAACATTTGAAAGACTTGGAATAGAGGGCTTATACCTCAATATAATAAAGGCCATATATAAACCCCCTAAAACCCAAATCAGAGGAGGGAACCCTTAACTGGTAGGAAGATCCAAGGCAACCTTGAATAGGGACCAAGAACCCAATCTCCAAGGGCTGAAGACCTCACTAACCATTGGTCTTCAGAAAGGTTACACCCTTCAAATTCTCACCAAACTAGCAATATTTGTCTCAATTAGCCAATAATGATCTCACTCTCCACTGGAGATTCTCTTTATATTTTTCAGAAATCAATGAGAATTGTGGACAGCTGAACTCCACCAATTGGACCTGAGTTGATGGGGGGCATTGAAGTAGGAGACAAACCACCTCATGGTCAGCATTCAGAGCCCTAACACAACCTCTAAGAAGTGTTGGGATGAGCAAAAGAGCTATTCCCACAGCAAGGCAGAGATCCTATGGAAAAATAACAGATATAGACACCAAAGGTGCCCAAAATGGTTCAAAACACAAATCCAGAGACTCTTAAAAAACTAATAATTAGGCAAAATTTAAAACATGACTCAGGAAAATTGTTGGAAGAGGTGGTGGAAAGAATGTAAGAGCCATGGGGGCGGATATCTAGTATAAAAGTGAATGTCATCCTGGTTAGAATGGTTTTCTTTAATAACTTATGATACTGATAAAACTTATGATACTGATAAAAACTGATAGTTTTTTTAATATATATAATTTTATTCCAACAAAAAACATTAAAAAATAAAACAACAAAACTTATGTGAGTCAAAATATATACTATTCATAAGTCATAGTAAACTTGAAAATGAAAAACTTGTAAATGAAGCTTGTAAATGAAAAATTAATCATGTTAATTACAAAATACATTTATCATAGTATTTTTATACTAGGGAAATGAAGAGAATGTTAAGTGCTCTAATAACACATATCAAATGAATATTTAAAACCAGCCATAGTGGCACATGTCATTAATCCCAACACTAAGTAAGTGGAGGAGTTTGGATTGTTCAAGGCCACCCTGAGGTTACACAGTGAATTCCAGGTTATCCTGGGCTAGAGCAAGACCTGTGTCAAAAACCCCAAATAAATAAATAAATAAATAAATAAATAAATAAATAAATAAAGACTAAATAAATAAATGTTTGAATATTTGATGAATTCTATAAAGGAATAATTTTCAGATATTAAAAAAATTTTACACACCTGGAGAGTGGTACAAAATTATAGCTCATCACTTGGGATGTAGAGGATCCGAAGTTCAATATCCTTAGCTACACAGCAAGGTCAAGGTCAGCCTGAGTTACATACAGCACTTTGCAACACCAAAATAAAATGGAAACAAACAGGTTTTGAGAACCGGGCTGAGTACTAGGCTATCCATGGTCCCCTGTCACAAGGACTGATCCAGAAGACCCATGGAGGAGGTTATCCAGCGGATTGGGGAGGGGAGGGCATTGGGGAATTGGGGATAACAACTCATTGTTTGCCCACTAAATATTGTAATTTACTATGGACAATAAAAAAATTCAAGCAGTGTGGGCTGGGACATAACTCAGCTGTATAATTCTTGCCTACAGCATATATAATACGCTTACTTTCATTTAAACTACTACTACTATCAAATTAAGGTGCAGAAGTAGAGTTAAAGCCCACAGTAGGGTAGGGGAGATAGTTCAGTAGATACAGTGCTTTTTTTTGGCAAGCATAATGGTCTGATTTAGGATCATCAGCACCCCAATAACATCTGATGTGGTAGTCACAAGAGCCTAGAGTGAAACGAGAAGAGAGACCTTACCTCAAAGCAGCTTACAGGTGAGGAATGATACCTGAAGTTGTTCTCTGACCTCTAAATGTGCACTGGAGCATGCCCCCCCCCACATCAGATGCATACACAGGATAAAAGTCCAGAGTGTATTCTTTTATTTGTGAAAATATACAACATGAAGATGTTGGCAGGTGGAATCCATGGCAGGGTGGCAGGCTTATTAAATAAATCGTAATGTGAAAATTGGTTACTCATAAAAATGAACTACAAACATATTGAATTAGTTTATTTGGGATGCGACCACAAAGTACCACAGCCTTGAGGTTCATTTCTCCCAGTTTTGGAGGCTAGAAATTCAGAAATAAGGGCCTGGTTCTTCACTCCCTGGCAGGACACTCCTCTTGGCTTAACACCACTGTGTTGTCCTCTGGGCAGGAGGAGTGAGTTCTGATATCTTCCCTTTTTCTTCTAAGAACTCATACCTAGAAGATTAGAAGCAGATCCTTGTGAGCCCATGTAATCTTTGTCCCTGCTTATAGAACCTGTTTTTCAGTCAGATGCATCCAGAGTTATAATTTTAACCCAGCAATTTGGGAGAGCTCTCGGCAGCTCTTGATTTTCTGCTTTGATGAGTTTTGAGTCTCCTCAGTGTCTATTGCCACGTCTCTGGAGGAGGTTCTCTGACAAGCAATAAAAGCTGCACTCATATTTAACCTGCCACCTCCTCTGTTTCCTGGGCCCTGGAAGATGTGATAGAGATGATATGTCCCAGGCTTAGCAGTCAGCATGACTTCCTTCTTATTAGATATTTTGATAAAGAAGAAGCTAAGAGCTGGTCTATTTCAAAGGATGGAGACAGGCAAGAGATTTCAAGTGTTCTTGGAATGGCAGATTCGAAAGGCATAAGCTTTGATATTTTCTACAAGCGAGCAGCACTTAAATTCTGACAACCTGTGGGCAGAAAGCCAATAAAGGCTAACCTAACTTTAAGATCGATGACTGAATTTGGAGATACAGAAAATTATTTCTGTTAGAAAAAAAATTATCTCAGAGAAACACAAACTCCACATATGTAATCTGAAAAGCTTAGTATCCACATATTAAAATGTAAATAAAATAGATGAAATTAATTCAGCAAATTTACTAATGTTATTACACACACTATCCTTAATCCAGCCTATATAAAATATGATACATTCTGCATGTAAACATAACATATTAATGAGACCATGTTGTTACCGAGTGGTTAGTAGCACATGTAAGCTTTACACTTAAAGTGTACCTAAATTCAGAATAATAATACTGTAAGTTCTCAGTAGCATTTATGGCCAATGGCTGGTAACTCCAAAGTACAGATATAGAGAGCTATAAATGTCAGAACAAGAATTGTTAAATTAGTTCTTAGAGAAGGTAGTCATTATAATGAAATAGACACAAGCAAAACAATATTTTCGAGAGAACTTTATTGCCAGAATGGTTTCAATGAGATGATGATCCTTTGAGGGGTAAATTGACCTCTAACCGTGACTGTGGCCAGAAAACACTCTATCCAAATGGACCAGCTATATTTTGCTTGTTTCTATAGTAAAAGCTAAGTAATGCAAAGAATAGTCTTTTAAAAAACAGACTTTTAAGAAGATAAAGTTTTACCAGGGATAAACTATATCATGTATAATGTATGAAGCTTATCTGTCTGTACACCAGGCATGATTACCATGCAGACATGAAAATAAGGAAGGGAATTTTACCAGAAAGAACTGTGTTCCAGTCTTGATCTTGTCACGATAAAGTATGTGGTACTTAGATACTGTTATACTAAGACGTAAAAACACTAATGGCTTGTGTCCACATATTGTGAAGTCTCAACCACTTTGCGTAGATTTATTCTTTGGACATTTGCCATTCATTTGGCCATTGAGCCATCAGCCTCAGAAACTATAACAAAAACAGAATCATTAGTCCTAAAGCACATCTAGCCCAGAGAAAGATGAGCAAGTTAGAGTGGCTGTTATTTTAAGCTCCAATATATTGGGATAAACTCATGTTACACAGTGAAAAACATCAGATACAGTTGACTTTGAAGTAATTCACTCATCTCCCTGTTTGGTGTCCATGTCTGTAAAATAAAGCTATTAATATTTATATCCGTATTATGGTGAGCAGCTTTCAGGCTCTCAAGAGCACTGTTCTTTCCCTATGGCTTTTTGCTGCTTCTCCCATTCCCTCCTACATTCCCTCCTTCCTCAGTTGTTCCTTCTTCCCCATGGTCCTTCTCCCTTGGGATTCTCACCATTGTTACAGTCAATGTGTAGACTGCCAAGATGGCTGCATTGAAGGGGACAAGTTAATCTGTATAAATTGATTGTAGGAATTTGGTATAAAATTAGTTATCTCACTTTCTTATTAGATTTGATAAAATCTCTTTAAATGAATGGTGGGTGAGTATGTCTCTATCCATAATTTTAAAAAATATATCACCAACATATTCTCCCAGATGATATATTTCTGTTATTACAGGATGATATTTGTGCGCCTCTGTACTCAGTCTTCTTCCTATCAGGACAAAAGACCATTTTGGCAAAGTCAATAGACAAATAAGACATTCATCAAACATAACTGTGGGAGTTTGAATAGATGTCCCCCAATAGAATCAAAGGTTTATTAAAGATTGTGAATTGTCTCCAGCCTTCTGGCTGGAGGAGGTGTCACTTTGGCCTGGTCTCCTAGGGTTTGGCCCTGAGGGATTTCTAAATTGGATGCAAAATTCTAAGGATATATATGCAAAGAGCAGCTGGAGGTCAAACCTGGCAGTCCTGCTGTTTTGTGAGTTATTGGAAGGTGCTGGGTCTCTGTCTCTCTGCTTGGATCTATCAAAGATCCATCTTCCATCGTCCATTTCCTTGATTTTTAGAACTTCTCCTGGATCTGTTATTTCAATAAATACCTTCCTCCCCAAATTGTGCCTGGTTGGGAGACTCATCCCAGCGGCATGTGGCTGAGTAGGAAAATAACCAAAAGTTATTAGGGAATAAAAATTGCCAAAAATCCCCACAAAAAACCTGTGCCTATGGAATGAATGACTCAGACAGAATCTTTATGGTTTTGCTCCATGCTTTTTAGCAATTTCATAATCATATGTAATTAATTTAAATATTTTATAAACCACAGTGACTTTTTAATAAAGGGTTTCTAATTATCCAATACAGTTTCTAGAAAGATTTGCCAACTATTTAGTATGTGTGTGATGAGTCATTTTTCATCCACAAGCTGGTGAAGAAACCCTTATTCCTAAAAATAGGGCCCCTGAAGATTCAATACTGGCTGTAATTTTTTACATTTCAGATATTTTCTTTTTATATCTCAGATTCCACTTTTGGTAAACCATGATACACAACTATATAAAGCATCATATAACTTTGAGAAAGGGAATAAAGGTGCCAACAGTACCACATCACACACAGAATATTATGCACCCAAAAAATGAAATTAGCAAATAAATTTCAGGATCAGGAAGAAGAAACTTTCAGGATTCCTTAATCTTTGTCCCTCTGTCTCCCATACTCCCTGTGCACCTTGACCTTCTGCAAGTTCATGAGTTCTGTGTACATTGACAATAGGGAAACAATCAACTATGATCATCATGAAAAGATCATATTTTTACTCTCGAGGCTGGCTTTTCCACCAGTATAAGAATTTCCTCATAATAGTGTAGACAGACCCCCCTACCACCAATGAGATGCATTAATGGTACATTTCTCTTCTGAGCAGATTAAAATCACATTATAAGAATCACAGAGACCACCAGGGAGACCAAGTCCGATGCAAGCACATGAGGATCTTTTTTAAAAAATATTTTATTTATTCATTAGAGAGAGAGAGAGAGAGAGAGAGAGAGTGAGAGAGCACCAGGGCCATCACCTTGTGGGTCTGGCTTATTTGGGTCCTGGAGAATTGAACCCAGGGCCTTAGGCACTGGAGGCAAGTGCCTTAACCGCTGAGCCATCTCTCCAGCCCACATGAGGATCTTTATTACAAGCTTGAGCTTGGGCCACTATCCGACTCACACACTGGTGCAGCAGTTGTGGGACAGCGACCCTGATCAGTTACAACCTTGGGTATTTAAGGGCAAAAACCACAAGTGGGGATTTTTCAAACCTCTGCAGCTGTGGCTTTGTTGTGTCAGAATGACCTGAACGCAGACAGCCAGGGACCTCGCATCGTATCGTCTGCTGGCTGAGTCTAGGGGCAGCAAGATATCTTTTGGACACAGATATTTATTTATTTTTTGTAAGAACATCCATCTGTTTGAGGTCAGCTTTTAGCTAAGATGGAGGACTGAGCACACAATGGAGTTCTTAGGGCTATTTTGATCTTTTCAAGAAGAGAGAAATCTTTTTGACTCGCTGTCCTTTGAATATTCAATTCTCCATCTACATGGTAAACTGTGGAGACATGAATAGATAAATTGATATGAGAGTAAAATATAAAATCTATAGAAAAATTTATATGACTGTCACATGCATCTGCAAACCCACACCGCAAGTTCACAAATAGAGTATTTCCTACCCTCTTTCCTTTCATTTATTTATTTTATGGGATACCTTTTTAATTATCTGGAACAATCCATAGTTTGTGTTCATATAAATATTGGTAAATTTCCCCATTATATTTCCATTAAAAATATTATAGTTTAATCTGATCATCACAACACTTAAAAAATAATTTTTGTAAAATCTAATTGTTCTTAGGGCTTGGGAGATCACTTAGTTAATAAAGTGTTCACTGCCCAAGACAGAGTACCTGAGTTTGATCCTCAGACCTCATGCAAAATTCTGAAACCATGGAGGACTTCTGTAACTTTAACACTGTGACTTCAAGAAGGGAGGAGGAGACAGGTGTAATGCCACCTTGTCCAATTATTTTGAAAAATTCACACTGCTCACTCAGTTTTTCCACTTCAGATACTGTAAGACATCGCACCACTGTCTGATGAACTCACACGGATGAATAAACATTGGAGAAATCAATACCAGATATAATACTAAATAAAAATTAAAAAAAAAAATAATTGAAAAACCACCTCCAAGTGTAGAAGAAACCAGTCAAGAGCTGCTGGTCTGAGCACAGTAAGTCCTTCAGTGGAGAGGTTCTCCCACTGTCCATCAGGGCATTCATTAGACAGATACTGTCAAACCTCCCTCACAGTGTTCCAGTGAGGTCAGAGCAATCATGGTTAGGTAGATTGATGATGACTTTTCTTCCCCAGAAGCCTGCATAGCACCTTTCAGCCCTGTCCCCCAGGACTATCCCCCAGGGAGGAAGCTTCCAGCTCAGTCCCACTTGATTTCCCAGTGGTCTGTAATAGAAGCGAGGGCTGTTTTTAACAATAGGGTCTTTTCAGTTAGCTCTGGTGGACAACCAAGAGCAGTGACAGAGAAGTCTGCCTTGTTTTGGGATCTTAGGACCCTCCCTGACCAAGCCTGGGAGGGTTCCCACCACTGGCACCATTAGAAAAAAAATTTTTTTAAATATGGACTAAGAAAAATGAATGATGTATGTGATTCACTTTTTCTCAAATATCTTCAAAATAAGTTTCAGTTATGTAAGAACAATAAAGGATGATATTGCTTATTCAAACTTTGATAGGTTTGAATACTACATTTTTTTTCATTTTGAAAAAAAAAACTAGTATCTCATTTTTAAAATGAAAGCTAATTTTTAAGTATTAATTTAAATTTGTTAATGTGTTAGTTTTTAGGATGGATGTCACAGAAGAAAAATCAGAGAGTTCTGAGAACATTAAGGTGGGAGACATCTTATCATATTGCAACTGAAATATCACTCCACTCACAGGATGGTGTGGTGTGAGACACACAAAGAAACCCATTCAGAACTGGATTCTTTGGAAATGCTACTTTACATTGAGTTATTTAGCATTTGCATTCTATTTTTATTGGAATGATATATTTTTGTAGCCTGAAAGTAATGCCTCACTTTAAAAAAATACTTTTACTTTGAATTACTTATATTCGCAAAACATAGGTAATTCGGATTGAGAACCTCAAAAGAAATTAAAATCAATATCATGATAATTGTTTTTGATATGTAGAAATAGCACAAACCACGCAAGAATCATCAGCAATATGCCCTCTGAAAATTTAAGAATTTCTAATCGCAAATATGATGGTTAATATTGTCAACTTGACAGGATTTAGAATCACCATGGAAACAAACCTCCGAACATGTCTACCCAAGGGTTTCTAGAGTAGCTTAATTGAGATGGCAAGACCTCACCATCACAGTGGGCAAGACAGCTCCATTCAATAGGCTGAGGTCCCAGGCTTAATGAAAAGAAAAAACAAACAATAACCAAAGAAGTCAGGCACCAGCATTATAGCACACAGGACTCTAGGTTTCCTGACTGAGCTGCTTCATACCCTGAAGAATTAACTCTAGCCCTTCAAAGTGTAAGCTGAAATATAACCCTTCCTCCTGAAACTCTATGCACAGGCATTTTTTGCATCAAAGGAAAAAGTAGCCTGTGGAACAAGACACGTTTTAGAATCAGCTCAGTTATTTTCTGTATGTGTATTTCCTTTATGTGCATATAGATGGTGGCCTGTCTTGTCAAGAGAAAATATAATTCATGTCAGTGATCTCGAAGAAGTTGTTACCTCTTATCACGCCAACATATGTCACAGATATCTGTAGGATAAGTTCAGAATGATTCCCCCAATTTAGAGGAAAGAAGCCCAAGATTCTTTGGATGATACTCAAAACATCAAAGACTGTATAATATGATTACAGAGCTCCCAGGTTATTATTATTTTAAAGCTTGCTCTTGTGTATATGACATATTTCACACTATAGAATGATGATATTTAATAACAGACAATGAAATGCATCCCTACTCCTATAACAGTAATTGTTTAGGGGCTCAATTTTTCTTGGCTATGCAATTTCTCTTAATTTTTTTTGTGAATAGTCACAGCAGGTGATTATGAACAGAAGACAGTGTCCTTCTATAGGAAATCAAGCCTGTGCATCACCGGATCTAAAGTTGGTGTTTTGTGACATTTGCATCCATTGGTAATACTGTTCCTTTTAAGGAAAAAGTTAATCTCCCCAGAAATGTAATTTAAAAAATCTCATTTAAGAAGAACTCATAATGGTTACATTCCACTGTGTTTTTTTTTTTCAGATACGCTGACTTGTTGAGGAGGATCATTCCCTGATAGTGTGCACTGAATAATACTCCAAATAATATCCTGATCCTTCTCAAACGCCAGCCATTGTCATGGTAACTACCTACCTTGGGAAAACAAACTGTGCAAAGGAGCTTCTTCCATAGCTTTAATTATGCAAATAGAAAATTGAAGGAGTACGTTATAAGGAGTCGATTTTCTATTTAAGTATTGACCAAAGTAAATGATTCAACCGGTTGTCTCTCTCTCTCTGGATTTCTGTTGACATTCAATACAGATAACAATTTAATTTTCTTCTTATAATTGTACTTTGGTGCATGCTCTCAAAGTCTAATTTAGGTGTTTTAAACAATGATTCTAATTGATAATTGCCCTTTGTGGGCTAGGGGTGCATGAATTATGGACTGACCATCCCCCAAAATAGTTCTGATTTATATTTCACTTCTACAACTTTATTTTATATTTGGAGAGTAAACATTAGTGTTCCTCTACAGAATTAGTCATTCTTTTACTGGGTACCTTGAATGCACCTGATACACATGCTGGTTGCTCTTCAGGGTACACAAATGGAAACCAGCTGTCTGTATGTGCATGATTTAGACTCAGTAAGAGATGCATATAAAACACCTGCAATGCAAGGTAACAGTAACTGGGTGCATAAATAGGGCATGAGTGCTGAGAACAGACCATCCATATGGCCTGCTATCCATGTGAGATAATGTACACTGAGGAAAAGATCAAGAGTGGAGTGAAAAACTAGGGAAGAAAAGATAAATTGGGAAAGTGAGTGACAGGCAGATTCTTCAGCAGGCATTATGCGTCCACATGAATAACTCTGATAATTATGAATAATTACAAATCGATGCATCAAAGGTTTTTCTTCTTTTCCTTCAAATAGGAAATTTCTATGGCAGTTCAGAAAACCAGATAACAGTAGATGATAAGGTATTCCTCAAAAGTCACAATGAAATATAGCAATTTAGGTGAGTATTGATGTTTCAGCCCTTTATTGGAAATCTGATCCATGAAGGGTTATACGGCTCATAAAGACAAGCACAAACACATGTCAAGATGGAAAGACAGGCACAAAGAGGGCATTGTTATGGACCGTAGGATTAGATAGGTAATATGCTCAAAGCCTTTCTAATATGGATTGAAAGGTAGCATTGAGGTACTTAAGTATCTGCTGGATGCATTATTTTAATAAACACAGGGGATTAGATAAATGCTTCATTCCTCTTGAGCAAAAGCTACATTGAGAAAATATTGACTAGGGTCAATTCTAACAACCAAAAAGAAATTATTGCAATTATTTCATGAGGATGAAATAAACAACAAAAAAACAACAAGAAGATATAAAGATGAGATGCAGAACTTGGAGATTTCTATGGCAGAGATATTAATTATTCTATATTAGTAGGAACATTCTCACCTTCATAAAAATACAAACATTAAGTATTAATACTAACTTTTGATGAAGCAAGTCTTAAAAAAGGAATTTTACATATACTACATACACACATCGCACATACTACAAATAAAATAATTAAATAATAAATAAATCAGGAATTTTGTTCAACCTTAAATATATATATGATTTATATACATATATGTGTGCATATATATGTATCTATAGTGATGAATTGATTTGTCAATATAAATTATATATATTATATTCTAGTATATATGCATATATTCTACTATAAAAGCTATATTAACTGAAGTCATATTAAAATTAGATAATCTAAAGTTAGAATGATATAAATGTCATTTGGAAATAATATAAAAGGAGCATAAAGTATTTCAAAGGCCGAAGCTACAAAGATTTGACATTATGTTAGCCTGATGCAAGCAAGATTATTTACAGCCACATTTTAAATGAGAACAGGAAGAAACCCAGGCTTTGTATAATTGCTGGGAGGAAAATGGAAAGTTTCGAAACATGAAAAAGAAAATCAACAATAAAAAGAAAAATGAATCAGCTATTACGCTGTAATTGATAGTTACCTCCAAATAAGAAAAGATAAAACATTTTATGAAAGAATGAATAAGAAGAAAAATAAAGTGGTATTAGGTTAACAGGAGCTAATGATTCTGGTGCCAAGAGATGGGACACTGCTTAAGAGACATAGAGAAATCTTTTCAGTAATCTGTTTTATAATGGTCAAGAAATGGTACAAAATCTGAGACTTAGAAAATGTGCAGATTTTGAAGAGAGAGCAAGAGGACACCGTCTTGACGTTGAACTTCTGCAAAGTGCCTTTGTTAGTATCCTCATGCATCATATCAGTGTGGGTTTGCGATTTCATAGGATGACTTTGTCTATGATGAGAAAGACTCTGGTTATAGAAAGGCTGGGAAGGGTGTCATTGTTACTCCTGGTTCAGTCCTACCTCTTGGCTTGCAGTTGACCACTTCTGAAGCCATAGCCTGGATTCTGCTCCTTGCTTCTTTCTGTGGCCTGTTGGGGGCCTTGGCATCACCTCACCAATCAATGAGGAAACGGTGCCAAGTGTCATTTTTTTTCATCGTGCACATTCCCTTATTCAAGGTTTACCAGTTGTCTGTCTCATGTCCTACACGTTTCTCTTACTCTCCAAAATGTTGAAATTTCTAAACACTTTCAGTTCCAATGTTTGTCTCTCAAAGCCATTATCATCCTGCCTAACAAACAAACCAGCAAGCTGGTTTCGAGAGTGATTTTAAACTTTTTAAGTAAAAGTAGTATTTTCTATTGTCAACAACCAAGTCTCTGGATTCAGTGTCTATTTTCTTCTGTCTTGGATTTGTATTGCAGAGACATCAAAGTACATGTTTCTCCACTTGTATTCTAGACAATATCGCCGAGTGACTTGTACTTGTAGTAATGAGTGTTAGACAATATTTTTGGCATGGTGGCTCATGACTTTAATCCAAGCACTTGGAGGCAGAGGTAGGAGGATCGCCATGAGTTCAAGGCCAACCTGAGACTACATAGTGAATTCCAGGTCAGCCTGGGCTAGAGTGAGACCCTACCTCAAAAAAAAACCAAACAAAAATTCTCTCTAAAAGACCAAAAAAGAGACAACAACAATAATAATAATAATGGTAAAGAAAATACATTAATATTAAAAATAAAAATTGCACGCAGGTGTGGTGGCACATGCCTTTAATCCCAGCACTTGGGAGGCAGAGGTAGGAGGATCACCATGAGTTCAAGGCCAGCCCGAGACTACATAGTGAATTCCAGGTCAGCCTGGGCTAGAGTGAGACCCTACCTCGAAAAAAAAAAATTAGTCACATTTTTTATTTAAAAGTTGTGGATTCAATTTCTCTCCCCTTTCTATTCTTCTCTTTTCCTTCTCTTAGGGACATTCATTTTATTTGCATATATTAATTGTAAAAGCTAGTGGATTGCATTGTGACATTTTCATGCATGTTCTTTTATAATAGGATTCTGATTTAACTTGTTTTGTGACAATTTTCCTTAGTTATAAAGTGTCAGCTCTCTTGCTGGTAAAGTGAAAATAGTCAGATCTTTTCTACCATATTATTTTCAGTTTAGCCTAGTAAATATACCTTCTGCTTGACCATGTCTCCTGTCCTGTCCTCTGAACACACTGGATGCATAGTTTAATCCTGATTGCTAATATCCCATTAACTAAAGTAAGTTAATGAGACTATAGCAGTTACCTTCTCTTGCTGGGACAAAAATCCCGAGAACCCGACCAGAAGCAGCTCATGGAAGGAAGTGGTTTATTTCACCTTTGAAGGGTCATGTCTTCACATCAGTGAAAAGGAAGTAGTCTAAGTGCTGAGATTAGAACTGGGCTCTATTAATCTCAAGCCTTCTTGAAGGGACATATCTCTTCTAGCAAGGCCCCACCTGCCCCAAAGGCTCCACAACATTCCAAAATTGCCACCAGCTGGGGACCAACTATTCAAATCACATGAGCTTATAAGGGGATATTTCAATCAAACCACCACAGAGAACAAGCCTAGACTCAAGAAGTGTAAAGACTAAGTCACTTGATACAATTTGCTGTAAAGTACTTTCAACAATTTATTCCTACAATAGTGATTGGATTTAGAGATTTTTTTTTTACCTCTTTCTATTCGAATTCCTTTCTGTACTCCGAGAACATGAGGCAGAGTCCCACGAGAGTTCTGAGATGAACGGACACATGAGCCATAACTTTGAGGTGGACCAGAAAAGGACACTGAATAATCCAGAAAATCCTCCTGCCTGTGCTTTTGAGTGAAACTCTGCCTTGCCTTATTTATTTCATGACTGTTGCATCATTAAAATCCACACCTGTTTGTTCTGGCATTGTGAGCAGCTCTCTGGTCTCTAACAGGATTTCCCACTGGGGTAGCTAAGCTTTCTCTCAGTGGCAGGAACGTTTGTCAGCACTGGTGGAAAATGAGCTTCCTGGGTAATTTGTGTGCTTCCTGTTGAGCTTTATGAAGCAGGACCAAACGGAAAGTATTTGACTCCCAAATTTGTCCTGTGAGTTTTCTAAGACACACACACACACACACACACACACACACACACACACACACACACACACACACACACACACAGAGTTAGAACAAAGCCAAAAAGGGAGCTATGGTATTATATGTGAAGTGTTAATAACTGAATTGTGTGGAAGACAACAGAATAAACATCCAGGAACTTTTCTGCTAAATTAGCCATCAAAACTTCTGTAATCTATTTGATGGATAATATCCACCCTGTGTGAATAAATTAAGATACTTTTCTCTCTTATGCATGGTGTATCTAGTGCATGAAATACACTGCACTTTTAGTGTGCCTACATAAACCCTCCACACAGATGGAATGGGATTTCCATAATGTCAAGAGAGTCAGTCATAGGAGTTTTCAGTATGTCTTATTCCTAGCAAGTTAATTTCTCAACGTGTGGGAGAAACTTGGGGGCTTTGGGAGTAACAAACATGAAAAGGTAGAAATTTCTGTGGTGAAGTCAATGATATTGGTGGGGTTGTGGGATGCCAGCCTTCTCAAATCCTGGCAATGGCTTGGTATTTAACCTCACTAAAGGCTGAAGACCTAAAGTGTGCACCTCACACCACCACCATTCTTTGTACACTTGGACCAGTCTGGCTGTGATTCACAATATGACAGCCACAGCAGCGTCTTTTGGATTTATTAAATGCACCAGGAAAAACTCTCTATGAGAATGGTTCCAGCTTTCCTTCTCATCCAGTCCTGCCTGTTCACTTCCTCTCAGGCAGCTTCCTACCCACTTCTAACTACAAATCTGCTCATGTGCATCTTCTCATTGGTTTCGCAATAAAGAACGAGGTTACCAGTACCCACCTCCCCCTGACCAAACTGTGATTCCATTTCAGAATGGTTCACTGCCCCTGTAGTAAGCCTTTAATTTAATATTTTCTCTTCAATACTTTACCTATGATGTTATTTTAACTACTCATAACTGGGAATATTTTACTCATCATTATTGAATTTTAATTCTCATTCAATTTAATTAATTTATTAAATGCATTTTATTTTATTTTTTTTGTAGTAAAAGGGAATTTATTGGGGCAGCTTACAACAGTCCAACAATAGCAGTCTGTAGGCCCACAGGTGAAGAAACCAGTAGCTGTTCAGTCCACGTGGCTGGAGGCCTCAGCAGTCCCAATCCAGCCCAGAAGGCTTGATGGCTCCCTGGGGAGTGGCTGCTCTTCAAGTCCATGATGTGAGGCTGAGGAAACTGGGTTAGTTCCGATGTCCAGGAAGGATAGGAGAGCAGGATGCAAGTGCAAGTCGTGAACAAGCACCAGCAGCCAACAAGTAGGGAGACCAGGAGAGAGTCTCTTCCTCTTTATATGGCCTTAGGGTGGGGTCTTGCAGCCCTTCCCCAGACTTAATGGCTTCCTGAGTCTCTGGAATTTCCTTCCTGCATGGCCCACACAGGAAAGAATGCTTACTTCTAGCTTCTTTGAGCTTCTTTACATCCTGCCCCCTACTGAGAGGCTGCCTTCCTGTTAACATCCTCAGAGATCTACCCAAGATAATTAAAAAGATCAAGTTGACAATAAAACGTAACGATCACAAGTCCACCCCTTGTCAACTTGCTGTTTAGCTGTGTATCCGTCAACATAATCACGATAGTAATGTGGCCATCAACTAACAATTTCCTTGCATAGTTACTGTCCATCAAGCCTTCCCTGAATTCATGGCAACTTTTTGACTTCTGTTCATTGTGTTTGTTTCAGGTTTCACTTCAATGAAATCATCCAGCCAGCCTCATTTGCAGCTGTAGTGCTCCACTCAAAATATTAAATATTTTTATTTATTTATTTGCGATCACAGAAGGATAGAGCGAAGGGAGACAGAGAGAATGGGCATACCAGGGCATCCAGCTGCTGCAAATGAGCTCCAGATGCATGCACCACCTTGTGCATCTGGCTTACATGGGTCCTGGGGAATCAAACCAGAATCGTTGGGCTCTGGAGGTAAGTACCTTATCTGCTGAGCCATCTCTCCAGTCTAATCAACATATTTTTAACATTTATACATGGCGCTGTTTATATCAGTCATTACTCCTAACTACTCTTGAATAAATTCTATTACATAATTTTCAACCATTTTTCCATATACTGATTATATTTCCATTCCAGTCCATTCTAGTGTTTTACGATTTTGAATAAAATTGCCAGGGATAATTTGGTGTCTGTCTTTGTACAGTTGTGTATTTTCATTTCTCTTGAATAAGTCTTACCTACGACTCTGATTGCTATATTATGTTTAAAATAAAAACACCCAGGTAGCTTCAGAAAACACCCCTTTTCGGCTCTCCCTTCTTGAAGTAGGAAGGGAATTTTTCACCATAACTCCAAGATAACTAACATAGTCCATCATGTTTTATTTGCATTTTATCTTGCTGTAACACCAATTAAAAAATAAGTTTAGGGCTGGAGAGATGGCTCAGCGGTTAAGGCACTTGGCTCCAGTGCCTGAGGCCCCCGGTTCAATTCCCCAGGACCCACATAAGCCAGATCCACAAGGTGGTGGCCCTGGTGCATTCTCTCTCTCTCTCTCTCTCTCTCTCTCTCTCTCTCTCTGCTTGAAAATAAATAAATAAAATATTTTTAAAAAATAAGTTTATTTTTTTACAGTTATAGAGGATGGGAAATCTAATAGAAACAGGCATTTGTTGATGGCTGCACCATTCCTGACAAAGGACGACACAAAGTTTAGTGACTTGGGTCTCTCTATGTCTCCTAGCACCACTACACCACATGGTTATTCCACCTTATCACCCCATCTAATCTTAATTACTTCTCAAAGTAGCATTAACATATGATTTTGGAGATTACATTTAAGTCTCAGTTCTAACTTGGTGTCTTCTACTGTGCCATACAATTGATTAATTGCTCTTAGTACACAGAGTCTGGGTTCAGAGTTCATTATTAGTTGGGGCAGTTGTATTTGATACAATTATATGTACCAAGTGACCAGCATGATATAGAACACATCACTATTATAAGCATTCCGTAATTGCATGAATGTCCTAATAAAATAATATAATGTTGTTGTGACTATCCTATGTGTCTTAAATCAGCCAATACAATAAAAACTATAAGCCTTAAAAGTTTCACTTACAAGAAAAGTTTGAATTACTCAAGTCGGTCAGGTAAAAATGTTTTGGTTATTTTAAATTCTAAGCATTGGTGCATTCAGCTGAATCGTTGTTACAATTTCTCATCTTCAAATAGCATTACCACTTTATTTTTCCTAAAATGTTTTATTTGGAGTGTTCGTGACATGATCCAAAATTAAGATAAATGTGGATTAACCAAAAGATTATGGATAGTTCCACTAAATAACTATGTATGTAATATATATGAAAAGAGTATATATTCTTTATAGAAAATGATATAATTCAACTGAGCTTTGCTGATTAAAAACGATTAATGTTTACAATCAAAGACATAGGAAATTATTTCCACTTCCAAGACATTCGCAATCATTCTAGGGTGTGTACTTTCTGCAGATGTGTATGCAGGATGTCAAAATCCAGTACAGTAGGTCCTTAGAACAATAAACAGGATAATTAATGTAGCAGAAGAGATGGCTAATTCATGGAAAATCAAGAAATAAAAACAATTTATTATACTCATGAGAAATAGAATCATAATACTTATAATGGGACTTCTAAATAATCTTTTACATGCAGAGAGATAATGCATAGTATATAATCTTTCCCATATAAAATATACATATAATCTAATTTTCATCACCATCCTGGGTTTGATATTAAATCCTCACTTAACAGAATAGGATTTTCATAAACGTATACATATCATAAATAGTCTAGAAGAATTTGCATTTAGACCTATTAAGGTTCAAATCTCCAATGTTTTACTTTTGTTTATTTATTTTTGAGGTTTAAAGCTTTTCACAACATGAAAAATTATGTATCCACGAAACATTCTTTTCAATCATCTCCTGAGTTACAGCATTTAAGATGGAGAAGTCCCCTATTGACATATCTGATGCACAGGGGAGAGCAGAGGGAATCATTGCCGAAGCTGACCCTCCTTCAGAAGTTGTTTCTGAACCTGTGGACTCTTGGAGAGAGAGTAGAAAACTCCTGGGGAGATCTGGAAGACTCTGAGAAGGAAGAGGAGAACGACTTTGGCAATGAAGCTGCCATTTTTGATGATTCCAGAGTGGAAGTTTCCCATATTGGAAGCCAAGGAGCCCCTATAGTGCTCTCAGACAGTGAAGAAGAAGAAATGATCATTTTGGAGCCAGATAAGAACCCAAAGAAAACAAGAATTCAAGCAACCAGTGCAAAACAAGAAAAAGCACCAAGTAAAAATATAGCGAAAAAAGAGGAAAAAGAAGAGAACTATTAATTAAAGCCAAAAGCTTTGTTTGTATATATAACTATTACAAGGATATTTATTCATTGTTAACTTCTGGGTATTTTTTTATTGAAAAGTCCATTATAAAAATGAGTTTCTTAATTTAAAAAAATCATCTTCTGAGGTCAACTTTGGCAGGGTGCAAGGGACATCCTTAAAGCTTCCTTAGATGAGAAAGTGGGCTTTTACCTTACAAACATCTCAAAAAAAAAAAAGAAAAAGAAAAAACACAACAGAAACAAAACAGATTTGCCCATATGCCTTTCAGATATTGCACAAATCCTTACCATTTTACCATGAACAATAGTCGTTATCTAACACTGGTTTGTGAGGGAGAAATAAAGATGCTGCTGTCTCTTTCTTGGCATGATATCTAAATCCAATTTCAGCTTTTGGAATGGTGATTAACTTCCCCAAAGTTAATAGTCTGACACACTAACTTATTTCCACAGAAGCTGAAAGAGGAGTGAACAAAACAGATCTTCTCTCCATAATTGCCTTGTAATTACTTTGTAAATTTTAGGCATTTACATTTCATCACTTACAGAATTAATTATATAATCCCGCACGTCCTTTACATTCTGCTTGTTTTGTTATAATTTAATCAGAAAGCCATCACTCGGAGAGGGAGAGAATAAAAAAGAATAGCACAATGCTATTTTTTCCGTTTTATGCATCATTTTCTCCATCATTTTTGTATAAATTTTGGAGAAGGTTTCTTTCCATTCATCAACTCATCTGTAAGTCTGGTCCATTAAAAAAATTAGGAAAATGTCATCTTTTCAAACGTTGGCAGAGGTATTATTGGGTTTTTACACATAGCTTTTGTGTCTAGGATTGATGCGAGATATTATTTATTTTTTTTCAAGTCATCGAGTAAAGAACTTTCTCACATAATGAGCTTTCATTCTCTATGTTCCGGGTAATTCAGTGAATTCAAAACTCCATGTGTTTTAATGAGTATTTTTATGTCCTTACACAGTAAAACAGAAAAAAAAAGGGCATTTTGCATTTCTGTACCAGATTCAGTCATACTCACATTACATTAAATACTGAGGTTCAGATGTGACATAAGCAAATTCCAATATTTTGCTTTTTCCCAAACACATTTAATACCTATTCTGCATCTACAATATACACCCCCATATTCTATCCTCATTAATTTCGTGAATATAAGTGGACTGTTGGACTATAAATAAATTGAAGTATGTGCATAATTCCCTGTTATGAAAGCACTCTCCAAAGAGTAACCTAGGTGTCTCTCGGTTTGTAGCAGCCCACCATCTGGCCTTCTATTTGCCACCCAGATTAAGTTCTTTCCTTTCTGTGCCCTAATACCTCATTGAATTAGGATGTGTAGCAGAGAAAGCTGAGAATAATATGGCTTATAGCATCTTGAAATACACGCAGGATGGTGCACATTGCCAAATATATCAAAAGGTATACTATGTCCAAGTGTTGCCTTCAGAAGCTTAAATTTTTTTCTGAAGCTAACCTGGGCTAGAGCTTCTTCCACACATATTCTTTTCGTATCCAGGATCTTTCCATTTTAATCCTATTGTCACAGTATAATATCCCCAACATCTATAAAAAGAGATAAGTGGATGTATGCACAAATGTATGTTTTATAAGCCAGTCACACTATGACAACAACCCTGAGAAAGAACTGTTAATTTTTTCACCCCTTCCCCTACACCCCCCCCAAATTTGGTCCTGAAGTATCCTTTGGAAGAGTGGCTATAACCTCTATCCCTGCCCTGGTAATTTTCCAGGGGATTTGCTCATCCATATCACAATGTGCCTCTTGTAGGGTATTTCTTCCTCCACATGGACGTGCTACTGCCTATGTATTGACATGCATTCATATATTCTCACAGGACACTCCTTTCCAATGATGGGTGGCCAGGGGCTTTCATGCAACTTTTGGTTTGTTTATTTGTTTTGAGGCTGGGTCTCACTCCAGTCCAGACTGACCTGTGTATCTCCAGGCTGGCTCTCAACCTCATGTTCCTCTGCCTCAACTTTCTGAGTTATTGAGGTTAAAGGTGTGTGCCACCAAGCCTGGCTAATCTTATGTCCATCTAGGTTGTTTATGACAAGGTAGCCACACTCTAGGAGAGCTGTGACCAAGAAGAAATCATACAAGACTCAGCACATTAAAATCCTTCAAATAACATAATCAGTTCTCACGAATGTCAAATATTCACAAGACAAGATGGATTCCAAGGGCTTTATAGTTTCAGGACCAAGCTTTTCACATATCAGCTGGGGAGCATGAGAAGAGCAGACCTTGGGCTGTGTGGTGGTTTGAATATAAAAATCCCCCATATCCTCATGCGTTTGATCCTAGTTGGTGTTGTTTAGGAATTTGGTGCAAACTCTAGGAGTTGGAGCCTTATTTTAGGAAGTATGTCATTGGGGACAGCCCTGGAGTTTTACAGTGCATCCTCACTCTGTTCTTGTTCTTTCTTCTTCCTACTGATGTGATTGTATGTCGCTGGCTGTCTGCTCCACTGTGATGAAGCTTCTAGGAACTTTAAGCCCAAATAAACCTTTCCTTTCATGAGCCTTTTGTGGTCGTGTAAAATGCACCCCAGCAACAAGAAAGTAACTAATATGTAAATTGATGCCAATATGTTGCAGCCAATGTGGTTGCTGGGCTTGGGAATTTGTTTGCATAAGGAATATGAAAACACTTGGAAATTTTGGAATAGAAAAGCCTTATGATGTAAGAAGAGCTTGATGAGTGGGTGTGAAAGATCAGAAGACCGATATATATATGGACATCGGGGGATCAGCTTATAAGCTTTCAGAGGGAAAAAGTACTTTAATGTGAACTGGGCTAACGGTGTTCATAGACAAATACTCTGGCTGCTTTCTGCCTGTGTCCTTTTCCCAGACAACTTGAACAGAAAGTTGAATTTAAAAGTAATGTTAGGCAGAGGAAAGTTCAAAGCACGAAAGCATTGAGTGTGTGGTTTGGTTTATCTTTACCCCTCTAATTCTGATCTTCAATGAAAGAGAAGAAGAAGAGTAGAAAGATATTAAAAGTGTTAAGTTTGGCACAGGAAGGCATGTGAGCAATTTGAAGTCCCAAGCTCAGAGAAACTGTAGCTGCTCCCACCACTGTTATTAAAGAGATTACCACCATTAAGGAGAAGCCAACTGCTCTGTATTGGGACAACAAAAATGAGGTGTAGAAGGCAAGACCTTTAGGATCATTAATGATCAAGGTAAGAAGAATGCAAATTATTTTGAAAATAAATGGACAGAAGGAAGAATGCTAATAGAATTCTCTCTTTAAATTTTCTCTCTTTATCCCAACCTGGCCAAAAAAAAAAAAATTGGTACCTTTGTCCATGTGGCACTGGTTTTAGAATGTGAAAATTGCAGCCTATGGAAGGTCATGAGTTGTATCACTGTTCCACAGAGCTGCTAAGGCTAAGCAATTTGGAGCCAGGCTGAAGTCCCAACAGGAATCCCTGAGAGGTCACTGCACAAGGCTGTGAAGACAGAACATAGGATGCACAGGACACGCCAGTGTGGTGGAGAGACTAAGAGATGTCTACCAAAGAAAGTTATGGTCTTGGAGTTACAAGAAGCACAGATGGAGTGACAGAATTAACTGTACCTTTTGGAACCCAGATAATTTCATCAAGAGCTATAGATACCAGTCACAAAACTCCAGGATTTCATGTGTACATGTATTATATGTATTTCATGTGCTGGTTTTCAGTCTTGTGTTGGTCCAATATTTCCTTGCTGTGCTTCCACTCCTCCCTTGTGGAATGGGAATGTTTACTCTGTGCTATTATATGTTAGAAGTATATAATATGGGTTTTTATTTTACAGGGCTCACAGTTAAGAGACTGCCTTGAGTCTCAGTAGAGAATTTGGATTTGAACTTTTGGACAGTATTGGAAGTAACAAAGACTATGGGGACTTTTATCTTTTTATTTATTTTATTTATTTATTTATTTTTGGTTTTTCGAGGTAGGGTCTCGCTCTAGTCCAGGCTGACCTAGAATTCACTGTGTAGTCTCAGGGTGGCCTTGAACTCATGGTGATCCTCCTACCTCTGCCTCCCGAGTGCTGGGATTAAAGT
The DNA here is from genome assembly GCA_004024765.1 of Zapus hudsonius. Classification (NCBI taxonomy): domain Eukaryota; kingdom Metazoa; phylum Chordata; class Mammalia; order Rodentia; family Dipodidae; genus Zapus; species Zapus hudsonius. Next base: position 806 of record PVHP010013863.1, on the reverse strand, counting down.
CATGCGTCACCACGCCCGGCTATGGAGACTTTTAAAGTTGAACTGAATGCATTTAGCCTCATCAGATGGCTTCGAGTCTTTGGGATCTGGTTTGAATGGAATGTCCCCCATCAACTCATGTGTTTAACTCTAAGTACCCTACTGGTGGTATTGCTGGGAAGTTTGTGGAACCTCCTAGAGTTGGGTCCTTGCTTATGGGAGTTACTAGGGATAGGCCTTGGGGTTTTATAGTCCAGCCTCCCAGAATGCTCTTACTCCCTTGTCTCCTTGCTGATGTGATGAACTGATCCTGTCTATCTGCTTCTGCTATGCCTCCCCGATCCTCATTACACTTCCTCTTGCAACCATAAACCTAAACACTTTACCTTCCTTAATATGCTTTTATTAATGATCAAGTAACTGAAACATGCTGAGACGTTACTGGAACACAGATGAGATTTCAGCAGATGTCCCATAAGAAGTTAAAATTGATGGATTTAGAGTCAGAAAGGGAAAGTTTCATGACGTCTCTGTGAGACGGAAAATGGTCACTGGAGCAAATCTGTACAGTCCATGAGGGGTGTGGGGTTCATTAGATAAGTGAAGTAGGGTGTATTTGCTTGTTCCATAGAAAGGCTCTCTTTGGTGTCAGTTGTATAAGTCAAATATCTGGTGGACCCCCAAGATGGAATCATGGGGAACTAGTTAATAAGAAACTGAAAGACGACTAAGCCCTGTATCTGGTAGATTCAGAATTAATGTAGAGACAATATGAAATCATAAGAATCTTCAAACCTCTTTAACTAAGTGGATGGATCAGAGGGTCT